>JAOSBN010140667.1:5428-26254 GCA_027563595.1 Erythroxylum suave | reverse complement strand
AGCACATCTCTCCAAATTTCTTATTTGTGAAGCACTTCTCTTCACTGTATGATGCACTTTCTCATCATCTTACCATTATTGAGCACTTCTCTCAACTATATGATGCACTTTCTCATCATCTTGTTGATGCCCTTCTCAACAACCTACAATCATTGGAGCACGTCTCTCCAAATAAATCTTAGTGCATTTCTCACTAACTTTCAAAAAAGAGTTTCTTCTTCAACCATATCAAGAAACTTCTTGACAACTTTTGCATCAACACCTTTATCTTCATCGGCACCCACATCTTCATTGGATGATTCCTCAAAATCACTATCATTAGAGTTATCACTTCACTCAACTTTTTTCTTATTAACCATTGAAAGAGTTTTTTTTTTTTTTGCTTCACTCAATCTCACTGTCCCTCAAAGATCTATAGCTCTTATACCATATTGGAATTTTAAAGAACCAAAAACTAACAAAAATACAAAAGAATAGGAAAGAGATAATGCAAGCGACAATTTATTAATGGGTACTATTACATTGATGCTGAAAGGCTAAATATATAGGCTATGAAATAACAAACCTAGCTAATATCAAGATAAAACAAATCAAATTAAAAAATTTAAATCCTAACTAGATAATAACTTTATCTTAATAGATAAAATTTTATCTTTAAACAAAAAACTTCAATTTTAACTTTGAATCAATCTTTCTAACATAGTTTTCTTTTGGCTTTATCCTCGCTCCTGATTTTTATTCTTTTTCTAAAAAATTGTCGTCTACTTTTTATCTTCTTGTTTGCCTGGTTGTATTTAACTCTGATGGTCACAACCTCAGCCTGTTACTCTTAGAACCATTTGGAGATTCCTTTGCCGAATCTTGATGGGCTTGGAGAAAGCAAGTGCAGAAGTGCTGATTAATATAGTATATAATTTCTTATTTACATTGTAGGCCTCTATTTGTCCCTTTTCTCCATCTTTCTCTATGCGTATTATACATGTTACAAGGAAAGGACAAAAGGATAGAAGGAGAAACGGCAAGGGAAGTCAACAGAGACGAATGAATAGTTTTACCGATTTAAGTGATGGAGTTATATCATTTGACTATGAAAGTTCAACCACCAAGTATAATTAGTAAGAGGAAAATGAATGAAGCATTAGAGAAACCAACATCATGTCCTTTATTATATAAACAGTAGAATTAAAATTTCACGTAAACATTTCCCTCTCTTAGAAAAGCTTTAACTTAGGAGGACATAGACATCTGATTTGATAAGGCAAAGGCAGGAGAGGAGAGGATCCGGAGCACATGTTTGGAAATTCTTGTTATCTTTGTCAAAGCTGCACTTGTATTCAATAAAAAGTCTCCTCCAGTCCTCCTTTATTTATTACACTCCAAACGCAAGCATCTCGCACATACAAAGGCACTATTGTGAAGATATTTCCTCACGTGGCTTTCTCTGCAGCTGATGCTCAGAATGCTATACAAACCTTGGTCGCTATTGATATTTTTTGGGTCTCGATTGATTTATAAATAATGTAATCAATATTAATTACATACTTTACTATCATTTCCAGACTCGATATCCACACTGTTAAAGTTTCTTGCCAATGGAATGAGGTGCTCGCCAACTTTTTCCCCTTGTTCTAACCATGATCGTTCTACAAAAACATACATTGTAATATCAAATAAAGAATAATGCCACAGGTAATATAATTTTCAAGTATACTTCTGTTCAATGGACTTACATAAAGTTATATACTTTGGACAGTGACAGGAAGAACAAAGTCCTATTGCACTACCTTTCTGTAGAATAATCATCACTATTAGGATTAAAGAGACAAAAGGACCAATAATTGTTATTTAAATAGAATCCGTCAATTAAATGATATATTAAGAATTTATAATTTGCAGATATAAAAAGAAAAGAACTTGAGTTGTTAGTGTTGTGAAAATGACGGTCAACAGTTACCAATGTTATTGGAAGCAGAGTACAAAGTAGAGTCTCTCCATCTTAAAAGTTTGGCTGGCCTTGTATATAAATAAGTCCCCGTTAAGTCTCTGTACTGCTGTAGTGTATAGTTATTTTTTTGTTGTTGTAGAAAAGAAAATGAAAAGCATGACTTAAAAACAGGGTTTCATTGTTCTACTGGTTCTGTGGTCATGGTCATGTACGTCAGCAGCAGCAACTGATATAACAAAACCTGGTTGGCGTAGCACATGTGGCAATGTCAGCGTTCCTTACCCATTTGGAGTAGCTGATCTTAATTGCACAGTGAACGAGAGTTTCTTGTTAACCTGCAACGAGAACAGCTCTCCTGTTGTGTTACAGTTGCATAATATTCCGGTGGTCATCATTTCAGTTTATGAAGTTACGATGGTCGTGAGACTCTTCACGGCATATGAATGCTTTAACAAGTCAGGTCTCCTTGAGCGCTCTACTTCTTCTTTCAAACTGGGAGATTCTTTCACGTTTTCAAACACTAGAAACAAGCTCACAGTTTTGGGGTGTGATACCTTAGCCCTCATGATGGATGAAGAAGTAGACGACATCCATTTTTTAGAAAAAGAATAAAAATCAGGAGCGAGGATAAAGCCAAAAGAAAACTAGTCCCCTGGGCGTAGACATTTTTCTACTTTCATCATTTTTGTTCAATTTCTCTCTCTTTTTTTTAACTTGGACTATTTCACAAAATGGTTGAATGGTCAAAGGTTACAGTCTTCAACACCTAGACCCTTTCTTGCAAGAGAGTACACCAACACCATCTTCATTTGAAGCTTTAGCATAGCTTGAAGAGGCTCCTGCACGTGAAGCTGTGAAAAATGCTCCATTCACTGTTAGGTCTCCTTCAGACCTCCAATTCCAGCGCCTCCACTCACTTTCTGGTGCATCTTCATACTTGGTCACCTGCATGCATTAAGACCTCTTATCAAAGAACTTGGTTGCAGAGAGGAAGAGGAACAGAAGACAAAAGCTCAGTGACAATCTTTTAAGCCTGCGTTCAACAGTAAAACTTGACCTAACTGCAAAAAAGAAAAAAAACTGTAAAACTTGACCAGCATGTAACTCCTTAATTTCCGTCTAAAAAAGTCTTAAATTAAGCAGATCGTGAAATTTTAAATCTTCTATGAGCAAGTTATAAGTTTAAGTCTCAAGCTTATTAAACTAAAAAAAGTTAGCCCCAATTTAAGCTTTTAACCCAAATACCTTTGGAGACTTCTTTTGGACTTAGGCTCTTTAGCCTGAATATATTTCTTCTATGTTTAGGAGTTAAAGAGACACCTCCTGTACCTATTACTTTTTAAGTTACATATTGTTTCATAATTCTAGGAAACTAAAGAGATTTACTCATATACCTAAGGCCTTTTAATTAGTTGATTATTTTCTTTTATAATTAGGAGCTAAGGAGACTTCTTTTGGACTTTAGGTTTTTTTTCACTGACAAATTTTTGTTTTTACGTCAGGGAGTTGCAAAGACTTCTCCTAGATTTGAGATTTTTTAACTACAGGTTTTTCTTTGATGTCAATGAGCTAAAGAGACTTCTTTTGGATATCAAACTTTTCAGCCTACAATTTTTTTGTTTTCAAGTAGTTAAAGAGACCTCTCCTAGACTTTAGATATTTAAACCTACATGTGTTCTTTCTTTGGCTCTAGGGAGCTAAAGAGACTTCTATTACACTTGAAAAATTTTAAGTTTTTTCTTTAATGCTAGAGATTCTTTTATTGTGGGAAGCTAAAGAAACTTCTCTTAGACGTGCTTTTTCTTATCTTTTAGGTTTTTAGTTTAAATCCGGGAGTTAAAAAAGACTTATCCTATATTTAAGAATTTTCAAGTTGTACACTTTTCAAACTTAATTCATTTTAATTAAATAAGTGATATTTTATTGAAAATAAACTAAATTTAAGTTTTAAAAATTTTATTAATGGTATTACTTCCTTAGATGAGTTGTTTAACACAACTTTCTTTTATGATGCCTTCTTTAGATCAAATCTTTATGTTTAGGATTTTCTCTTACGGTTATATGAATCACCCTTTGAGTGGGGCGTGATTCCTTATATGGTTCCTTAGTTCTTGACCTTTATGGTAGAGTCCATCTTGATTCTTTCTTGATTTAGTCATCTGTACAACTTTTCTTTAGAAAATGACTCAAAATTCCTTATTTATTCAAACAATAGCCATTTTTTGAGAAATTTTCAATTCTCAATTTTATGTCTAACATCTTTGTGAAAATACCCTTATAAATTATTATACTTTTGACAGTGTTCATGGCTATTCTTTTTAGTTTTTCAATTATGTTATTAACCAAATTATAGCTTTCTCGTTTAGTAATTTGAACATAGAAATTTATTCCTCAACCTTTCCTTTGTTTTAGAGGTTAGTTCACTGTATTTGTGGCTTCTTTTTCTCATTTTTGTTAATTAAAAATGCATCACTGTTTCTAATCTCATTATTATTAGTAGTAAAATGGCTAATGAATTGATCAAAATAAGTAAAATGGCTATTCCAATCCTACTTCTAAGTTTGTACCTATTATTGGCAAAGTGGGATATCAACTTAGCAATTAGTTGATGAAAAGTAGCTACAGAAGCTTGAGGCAAGGTTTGGAGCTATAGATTTTATGGCTTTAGATATTTAATGTAGATCTATGAGTTCCCTATATTGGTCTACATGATCAACATAGTCATCTATGTCATTGCAAGTATCCAGGGTTGATATTTTAAATTTGATCAGTAATGGATCCATTAAAGACATTAAGTATTAATAAACTATCAATTATTAGACTAATCCCTACGTATTGTGTTTTAATGACACTAATTGCATGAATGTGGATGAGATTCCTTTCAATGATGGTGATGGGAGGTGAGATTGTTATTTTTCATGCATCCACTACCTTTATTTGCATCAATTGATTAACTTACTCTTCCAACATCTGAAATTCAATATTTTAACCCTCAGGTTGATCATTAAAATCAAGGAGTTTCAATAGTGTTGGTTATTTTAATAAGGTTAGCAGATAGATTGCTTTCATGGATATCCATTGATCTTTCTCATAGTGGGCCTAACTTAGTTAACTATAGATTTTCACAAGTGAGAATATTAAAAGAATTCAAAACAATATCATAGATGATGTTAAATAATTTAAATTAAATTTGTAATACGTTTGTTGAGTTGATCTCAAGTTTACAGGTGTATAAAAAATAATTAATTATAATGTCAAAGGTATTGTTAGTAATAACACTCTAATGCTCAAGTTAGTTAGAGTTGAGATTGCTAATTATGTGACAAATCTCTTATTGAACTTAATGTTAATAATTATTACAACTCATCACCAAGTACCTTCATTTTATAGTTAATCCTTCAAAATGTAAAATTAGGATCCACTCTACTAATAAGTTTAATTATTCTTTGATTAAGGCTATATATCTATATATGTATGAACTCAATTTTAATTGATCTTACTCTCTTTGGATCATTGAAACTCTTATGTAGGCCTAAAAAAGGATATATCATATTAAATAAATTAAACTCATTTATACACTTATTACGTAGATGGAAAAAAGTTCACAGGTTACCCTAAATCAGCCTGATCAAACCTAAAATTAATAGGCCAAGTTTGGATTGATCAATTTTCAAAATAGATCTGAGATTAAAAAGTCAATCATAGGTCTACCTTAAATGTATGAGCAGCTTAACCCTACTCTAAAACAACATCATTCTAAAAAAATCTTTATAAAATGGCATCGGTTTACGTGACTCAAACAAATTCGATCATGATCTTAGGCCATACTTGGGAAGACCGGGCTTGCTACAAGTTGGGCAATGTGACAACAGTGCATCATAATGCTACACAAATAAACTAGACCTACTATTATAGCAATGGTGAGTCTAGGTCGATCTTACAAAGAGTGTTTAATTAGCTTTTGAAATGAAATTAATCAATGTTAGGTTTTTGGGGGGTTTGGTTTGATTTAAAATAAGAAAATAAAACAGAAATAATTAACAGAAGCAAATTAAAGAAAACATGTAAAAATGATGAAAGTGGTGAATTCTCTAAACATTCAAAGCTTTGGTCTTCTCTTTCATTAAAACTGCCTTTTGTTTATTCCTTTTATTCCATTTACAATCTTCCTATACTAAATGGTCAATCACATTAATTGCAAAAACAAAATGATCGTTTTGGGGGTGCTTATTATCATCAAGAATATTGAAATAAGTAACTTCCCAATAAAATTCCATCATGAGGGTATCCTCATGAACATCCATCTTAGTTTAGGTTGTGTTAAGAAACGATCTCCCCATTAAGGTAGATATTAGGTTATAGGAAGTTTCATGATTTATGTCAATCATATAAAAATCAACAGGAAATTTTAGTTCATTTACTTGTACCAGCACATCCTCAATCACCCCATCTGGGATTGTTAATATGGCTAGCCAATTGTATGATGACACTAGTTGCTTTCAATAAGCTTAAATTCAAAGAAGTATATATAGAATGTGGCATAATATTAATTGAAGTTCTTAAGTTTAACATGACTTGTTTAATCTTAGTGTTACAATCTTGCAAGAAATAGTAAACATGCCTAGGTCCTTACATTTAAGAGGTATTTTCTTTTAAAGACCACAAAAACTGTTTCACCCATCTTAATCATTTCATTACCTTTTCGTTTCCGCTTATTGGTATATAATTCCTTAAGGAATTTCAAATACCTTAGCACTTGTTTAATCGCACTAATAGTGGTATGTTCACCTCAACCTTTCTAAAGGCCTCCTAGATCTCCTTATCATCCTTGTTTGACTTTTCTAACCTGATAGGAAAAGGTGGAGGATTAGTATTAATAGCAATTGGGAATTCAGCATTCACCTTTAAGCTAAAAGGTATATATCCCTTTCTCCTTTAAACTCCTTCTTTATTTCTTCTTCACTAGCCATCCTTTATGTAATTGCCTTAGGATCCTCAAGCTTCCTACCGCTCCTCAAAGTGATTTCATAAACATTCTTCATATTTCTATCATATTATGATGGTAGTCTTCCTCCTCTTTAAGCTTCAAGACAATTGACAAACACTGTCATCTAGCTCATTTGGTTCTCTAAGATTCAAATGTTAGACTTTGTCTCCTACTGGACATCCTGTTGAAATTGCAAAGTGATAGTGCAAGATATTTAGCTATATCTTCTAGAGAGTTACTTAGGTTAGAAGAAGAGGCTTATGGCTTAGGATACAATTACTGTGGTCCTTGTGGCCTATTTGGGAAATGATTTTGTTGCCTATTCTCTCCATAAAGCAGGTTTGGATGATCTCTCCAATTTAGGTTATAAGTATACAAATACAAGTTGTACTGGTTGGAAAAATTCCCCTAGCATGATTACTTCATGCTTCCCTCGTGCAAAGTAAGACAACTATCTGTTGCTTGGTTTACATTTGCACATATACTATAAGGTTTTATTTGTGCTTGCCTTACAACAATTTGCCTAACAAAAGATATTAGTACATTTAAATGATGCTCTATAAATGAATCGTTTACCTTATTTACTCAACAGACTTCATTACGAGTGTCAAATTGTTAAGTATTAGCTGTAATACAATAATTGTGTACATCAACTATGATGAATGCAAAAATGATGTTTCATAGCTCAAACTCAATCTCTCTCACAACAACAAAAGTTGAGCATAAACAAGACTTTGTAACCAAAAGCAACATCGACCTCATATCTAACATACACAAGTAACCCATTCAACACAACTTTAGGAGGAAAGATTACCTTTAAATAACTTTGCAACACATATGTGTTTCCTCCTTGATACTTTCATTTAAACTTTTTTCCTTTTTTTTCTTTTCTTTTCTTTTGCTTTTCTCTTTTTATTCCCTTTTTCCCCCTTTTTTCATATAAAGATTAAAAGAAACTACATCAATATGGGAATTTCAATGATATGACATAAAATAACGTCCTAACATTATAACTAACCCACATATATGTACACCCCCATACTTAGACTTTTGTACATCCACAAACTCAATAATCAAAAAATATTCCACTAGCTTTAAGTCTTGTCAAGGACATTTGGTTGATTGTAAGCATGTAATGTTGTTGCTACATAAAGAAAAGGCAAATAAAGCTTAATGGGGCTTATCGAATGGAAAATAATATAATAGGTACGCTATTTGGCTAATGTAGTTCATGAAACAAAGAATGCCTAATCATATCCACGTTAATGCATGTGATAAAAATGTGGTCTTAAATAGAAAATCAAAGCAAATTTAAGATGTACATGTTATGAAGGTCACACATAAACAAAGAAAATGAGATTGATATGGATGTGTCAGTCAATAAAGGCTCAAAATCTCACTGGCTTTGTCTACCACTAGTCACTACTCTTCTAAAGATAATACACATTAACCAATCACAAGAGCAAAAGTACATGCTAAATTTACCGTGAAATTCTTTAGTCAATCCATTCTCTAGTCATGACTATATAATCCTAGAAGCAATAGAGAACGAGAAAATGTTTATTTGTTTGATTTATCCTCTCTCTCATTTTGATTGAAAACTTAAAAACAAGTATAAAAAAACAACATAGAAACACACATGCATAACCTAACTAGTGTGAAAAAGTAAAAGAAAATAAATTTACTTCCCTTGGGTTGCCTCCCAGGGCGCCTTTGTTTAGTGTAACTGGCTCGACTCCATGTTTTCCTATCATTTAACAAAATTATTATCCTTAGGTTTGCTTCCTTCACCTGAGGTTCTTCAGGGTATGGTCTCCGTTGTTAATCATTCACGTATAATGTCTTCCCTATCTTCAAACATCCAATCTCTATTGAGTCCATGCTCGCGAGAAATATTTCTAATAACTTTTCGCCTTGTTCAGTCTTGTTCAATTTCTCTAACCTACTAGGTAAAGGTAAAAAACCAATATTAACAACAAATTGGAACTCAGTGTTTACTTATGAACTAAAAGATATATCATTTTCTAGTTCGAGCTCTTCCTCCACTTCTTCCAAACAAGCAATTCCTTAAGTAGTACGCTCAAGGTTCTCAAGATTGTATCTTGAGGGACTTGCATCTTGATGGAATTACATCAAGACATTGTATCTTGATGGAATTACATCATTTTATGCTGGAACTATTGTATACTCTATTAAATATTCTATTGAAATAGAATATTGTTAGCAGTCATAATATTAAGCAAGTCTTCCAAAGGTGTACCTGAGTCATGATATGAAGCTTTTGGTCCATATGGGAATTATTATTCATCCTGCAAACTAGCATGGAAATAATTTGGCCGATTATCCCTTTCATAACTAAAGTTTGTTTGATCAGTCCAAACTTAGTTATAAGATTGAAAATATGGGTAATAGAAAAAAATTAATTCTATCCATGAATAGTTTTTTAACGTAGTAAACACTAAACAAAAAGTAAAAAGATTAAGAGATATCTTAAAAGAAAAAAATTGTAAAAAAATATGTACAAAACACCAATCAAAATCAAGAACAAAAACTAAAACACTGTACTATCTGACAATGGTGCTAAAATTGATAGTAGTGCCTCGTAACTCTATGAAAAATAAACTAGACCTACTACTATAGCAGTCATGAGTCTAGGTCAATCCCACAAAGAGTGTTTGGTTAGCTTTTGGAATGAAATTAATTGATGTTAGATTTTAGAGGGATTTGGTTTAGTTTAAAATAAGAAAATAAGAAAAACTAACAAAAGCAAATTAAAGAAAACACGAAAATTTGATGAAAGTGGTGAATTCTTTAGGAGTCCAGTTCTTTAGTTCAATCTCGGCTTATACCCTAATTAATCATATTTCATTGAATTGTTGTACTTTTACCTCTCCTTGAACTATTAATCGTAGGTTAATAAAAAGCTCTATTAACCCTAGTTTTCTCTTAGATTGTGTTTAATTAAGATACGATCCTTAATTAAACCTATCTATCGAATAACCTAGGATACAATATCTAGATTCAATTGGGTAGTCACATTATGAATTAGGAAAACTAATTAATCTAAAAAACAACCACGTACGCTCAGGTTATTCAACCTTGTTTATGTTATCCTTAATGATTAGGAATCATTAGTTGCTACAAATTAATCACAAGTATAATAATTACAAATTATATTGAAATTCTAGCTATAAGTTCATACACAAACAATCGAACTATACAACAATATGATCATTCATACATAAAGCTTAACTCCATATGCATAGGATAACACAATCAAACCATAACAAGAGAAAGAAACAACAAATACAAGAAAGCAATGTTTAACCAGGTCGTCAGCATCAATATCACCTCCTAACTGGCGTCGAGAAGCTAGCTCTCCATGGATCTCTCAAGGTTAAGAGCCTTACCCCTTTTTCTCATCTTCTCCTAAAGGTCCCTCTTTGTCGCAACAGAAAACACCTAAAACTTTAACAACCCTTGTCATCACATGTTCTCTCGGTTTTATGTTAAAAAGTTATATTAAATGGTGAGGTGTCATTATGTCAGACCCGTGATTTGGTATGTCACACCTTCTCACGGCAGCGAATGGTGTCTCACATTCGTGAGACACGTTTTCATAGTCGTGAATCAATGCTAATGGTTGTGACAAGTTAATGTCTTAGTCGTGAGTCCTCCACTCTTTGTTCCTTTGCGTTTTCTTATCTTCTTCTTACTCTAATCTTCTTCTTCTTTGCATTTTCAGCATATGTCTCATCTTTCTTCGCATTTACTTGTCTTCTTTTTCTTTTAATCTTCTTCTTCTTGCTCTATGAAAAAAAAGATTGTGACTATTCAAACAATGGCTCAAATATAATACTTTTGACTCACTTTAGCTCTTTTTCTTCTAAATTGTCCCTAAAACCACATATGAGTCAATGTGAGTATCTTAAGCATTTTCATAGCAATAATCACTAAGCGTCATGGAATAAATTTATAATCAATTAAGCACATATTACAGTGACAAGTATATTGGCATCCTTATATGATAAAAGTGTATTATTATTTGAAAAAAAAATCAAATTCCATCTTTATTAAAAATAATAATAACTTTTGGATACTAACAAACATTTTAAAGGAGATTATAGTATCTTTCTCTCGTGAAAAGAAACAATCTTACTTTTTTTTATTACAAAGGAAACAAAACAGAAACAAAGACTAGAAACTAACGCAGGGCTCTGCTATGCATAAAGCCCGACATGTCCTATCAGAGAGACTCTCGGATAGCCATTGGTGGCTCCTGGATGAAAGTGAGTCCGGACTGGGAAGGGAATGCCATCTTAGCTAGCCTGTCAGCCACCTGGTTCCCCTCGCGATGCATGTGTCTAATCTGGATGCCCCACTGGCGACGCCTTATTGCCTAGATCTCCTGTACCAAAGAAACATCGTCAGCCAGCAAATAGACGGAAGATGATAAAACGTTCAATACCTCAATGGCGTCGACTTCAAGAACCACTTGGCGAAAGCCCAAGTCCCAAGCTAGAAGAAGGCCCCAATAGGCTTCCCATAATTCAGTCGTTAGGGGTGTGCAATCACCGATGTGGAGCATGAAGCCACCGCACCAATCACCCTTGCAATCCCGTATTAAACTGCCAGCCGTGGCAAGATGTTAGATGACGTTCACTGCGTCATCGGTATTGACCTTAACCCAACCCGAGGCTGGGGCAGTCCAACGGACTAGCATGCCCAGTGGGAGTCTCAGGAGGTTGATCGCCCGCTCGGTGATAGCTTTGCTCAAATCGATCCAGTGTACGTAGTCTAAAACTATTCTGGAGCGCCACACCGGCCAAACAAAACCTTCCTCGAAAAGGCTCTTATTTTGCCATTGCCAAATATACCAACATGTTACCCCAAAGATTGTAGACCATTTCGGGAGCTGGACCGGCTGATGGGAGGTAATGTTAACCTCCCACCATGTCCGCTCGTCCTGGTGGAAAAAACATAAATCCACCACCGCGGGGGAAAATTGCAACCAGAACATGTGAACCCTAGGACAATCCCTAAGGGCGTGCAGAATTGACTCCGGTTGCCCACATACACTACAACTGTCATCATCTGTTAGATGGCGCAAGATGCGTTGTTGATTCGTAAGGAGCTTCCCCTGTGCTAGAAGCCACAGGAAGGATCGAATCCGTTGTGGGCTGGGCCATTTCCATATCCCGTTCCAGAAGCGAGGGTTGCTTGCAGCCTGATGATCCTCTATGAGGTCATAAGCGGAAGCCACTGTGAAATCACCCTGGGGTGTTAAGCCCCAATAAATCATGTCCTCCGCCCTATCGGGGCAAAGGGGCGGAGTATACGCTAACGCTAGGCAGACGGTGGACGACAGATATGGATGGATGATTTGCCAATTCCAAGATCCGCTGGAGTCCACAAACTCTGCTACCGTAGCAAAACGTAGTTCGCTTGGGATGGTGGATATGGCCACCAAATCAAGGGGGCCCCAGTCTCCCAGCCAAGAGTCCTGCCAAAACAGAGTCCTGCGTCCACTTCCTAGTTTCCATTTCATCCCTTGCCGGACAATTTGCCATGTAGTTGATATCCCTTGCCAGATTACGGAAGCTCGCGGTCTGTCCAACTGATGAGGGAGGTGGTGCTCGGGAAATTTATATTTCGTCCGGAGGACCTGCACCCATAACATCATCGGTTGGGTAAGTAAACCCCATCCCAGGTTAGCTACCAGGGCATCATTGGTTGAACGGATTCGCTTTATCCCTAAACCCCCGAAACGTTTCAGACGACAAACCGTCTCCTAATTCACAAGATGGGGTTTATGTTCCCCTGCCTTTGGGTGCCAAATGAAATCTCGCATAATTTTCTCGAGGGCATCGTAGAAATGTCTAAGAAGTCGTGTAATTTGCATGGTATACATAGGGAGAGCGGAAAGTACGGATTGGGTGAGAGTGACTCGCCCAGCCAGAGAAAGGGCTTTCGCTCGCCACCCTGCCAGCTGTTGTTGCACTTTGTCTAGGATATGTTGATACGTCCTCCGCGTTATACGGTCGTGGATGAGGGGAACCCCAAGGTAACGCCCCAGATTGTTCGTGCTTTGAATGTTGAGGGCCCCGCTCAGTCGAGACACAGTCTCCTGGGAGACATTCCTGGAGAAACAAATACAAGTCTTGGCTGGGCTCACTTTTTGACTAGAAGCCTGGCAAAACAATCCAGGGTCTGGGAGACTACCTGGATTTGGTGGTCAATTGCCATGCCAAACAGTAGAAGGTCATCGGCAAAGAAGAGATGCGAGAGAGGAGGTCCTGTCTTACTCAGTTTGATCAGCTTCCATGTACCCTCCTGGGTGATAAGGTGGTCTAGTCGTTCCAGACAGAGGACAAAAAGGTAAGGTGAGAGGGGGTCTCCTTGGCGAATACCCCGCGTAGGGTTAAACGCTTGCAGTAAGTGACCATTCCAAGAGACTCGCACAGAGACGGAGGACACACATTTCATAATGAGGCTGGCTAAACCCGTCGGGAGCCCAATGGCCTCCAAAGTTTCGGCGAGGAAATCCCAATTTAGCCAGTCATAAGCTTTTTCCAAATCGACTTTAAGAGCAAAATACCCGGTCTTCCCTGATTTGCGCTTGAGCGAGTGCATGACCTCCTGACCGATGATGATGTTATCCGTGACATGCCAGCCAGGTATGAAACTACATTGTGTAGGGGCGACGATATGGTCAAGCATCGGTTTCACTCGATTCACTATAACTTTAGAGAGGATCTTGTACACAATTGAGCAAAGGCTAATAGGACGAAATTAGGACACATAAGTTGGGGAGGGGACTTTCAGGATCAAAACCAAGATCGTATGATTTAAATCCTGCTCCCAACGTTCGTGGCGAAAAATCTGTTGAATAAACGCCACCACGTCAGGGCCCACTATATCCCATTGCGTTTGATAGAATAAGGCAGGGAACCCATCGGCCCCTGGAGCTTTATTCGGGCTCATACCAAACACCGTTGTCTTGACATCTACTGCATGGATAGGGGAAGTTAGCTCATCGATTAGCTCCGAAGGAATAATCGAAAAGGCTCCGAGGAGGGAGGGCCGCTGAAGGGGTGGCTCCCGAGAGACATATAGGTCCACACAGGATTGGCGCACAAGGTCGCGCAATTGTCCTGGGTTCGATATGACTCTGCCCTGTGTGTCCGTCAGCCGATCGACCCACCATTGCTTACGTTTGGCTGCCGTCACGTTGTGATAGTATTTGGTGTTACGGTCCCCTTGTGCCATCCAGGTACACCTGACTTACTAATGCCAGTAAAGTTCTTCCTCGCACAAAACTTGGACGAGGTCTGTGCTAAGTCTGTCCTCCAAGGCTTAAAGGGATTCGGAGTCACTGTGGGACAAGATCCGCTGGATGCCCACCAAACGAGCTTGTAACCTCCGTTTCCTTTGGAAGATGTTGTCGAAGACTTCCTTATTCCAACGTGTGAGATGTGTAGACAGATCAGTGAGGGAAAGGCTAAAGGACTCCCCTGTCGGCTTCCAACTGTCCGAAACTACCGTTCCAAAATCGGTGTGGGCTAACCAGGCTGTTTGGAAAGAAAAACGGTGGGGCCGAGGAGCGCAAGGTGGTTGCTAACCAAGGAGGAGAAGCATGGGACAGTGGTCCGAACCCAGAAAGGGAAGGTGATGATTTGCAGCGCGAGGGAATTGGTTGAGCCAATTCAAAGAAACTAAGATCCGGTCTAAATAGGCCTGAGCCTGGCCTCTACGCCAAGTAAAACGTCACCCAATTAACATACCTCAGATCTTGAAGGCCACAGGAGTGGACCCATCCTCTGAAATGTTGGTTGATGACTGGAGCGGTGGTGGAGCCTCCCCTTTTATCAATAATTTCCAGTTTGGCATTAAAATTCCCTCTGATAATCCACAGATGGTGGACAGTACGCCCGAGCCAACTCAGATGTGACCAAAGGAAGGATTGTTGAGACGTGCGGGGGCTAGCATTGCAGTAAAGGCAAAGGATAAGGGACCGTGGGTGATAGTGGTATGGATGAATTGTCGATGCACTAACTGAATAGTCACATCAAAATTCGATTTCCAAAGAAGCCAAATGCCGCCCGCAAAGCCCTCGGCTTCCACTCGAAATGAATAATCAAAACCTAACTTCAAGATAACGTCATGGGCTCACAGACCACTAATACGAGCTTCGACCAAGACTAAAATTCCCGGCTTATAACAGCCGAGATGATGGCGAAGGATGGTGGCAAAACGCGCGCTTCCCGCGCCTTGACAATTCCATAGGAGGATTGATATGGAAAATGTAAAAGAGCGGGTCCCTCAGTTTGGGAGGGGTCGGGTAAGTCCCTGGCCTCATCTCGCTCAATTATGTCCTGACACGGAAGCATTTCCACTTCCCTCGAAACTGCAGCTTGTTGCCGCATGTCCTCCTCCTCCATCGTGACCTCCTCGGCCGCCCGTCAGGGGGTTCCGGAGGTTGTGTTATGATAACCGTGCCAATCGAAACCGCAGCAAATTCCTCGATGACCACTCCTTCCATATGGTGAGCCTGTCCGCTGTCGGCCCTTAGGTCGGGACTCGCACTCAATAAGGTGCAGTCCGAGGAAAGAGACACTACTAGGTGAGTGGCCCTAGGGTGGGGTTGTAATTGGGCGGGAATGCTCGCATGTGGATCTGTTTGGAATTTAAGCCCCAATTGAGGTTTAGGGCCATTGGGCTTTTGGGCCCCCTTGCGTCTCTTGAGAGCTGCCTGTTGCTGCGTTGGTGGGCTAGGAGTATGCGAGTCCACGCTCAAAACGCGTGGAGTGCTTATCGTTCCTCTTAAACGGTGTGGCGTTGGGATCCCTTCCCCTGACTCGGAGAGACTTAGAGCATGATGCTCTGGTTGCATGGTCACGTGTTGTGACCGTTCTGGTTCTGACAGGGATGTGAAACGTGAGCCGCCTGCGTAAAGCTCGGTATTGGCTGTCCGGGAGTCGGGTCGGGACTGACGCTGCTGTGTAGGATGAGTGGGTTGTTTGAGGACTTGGATCCATGGCCCCTGTCCGTTGTTGAGTTCTGGAATGCCTCCCGCCCCTGATGCGCTATTCGGTGCTATCGCGCACAGCTGTTCGCCTGCCACTGTCGGAGCCGTCTCCGGGGCCAGCAGTGATGAGGAAACTCCCCCTAGTGGACATAAGCCCCTGACATGACCCACGACTCCACACCGATTGCAAATCGACGGTAAGCCCTCGTAAGCAATCACTAAGGCTTCTCTATCGAGCTCCACATTCGACCATGCGGTTGACTTAAATCTATGTCAACCGCTACTCGGGCATACTTGCCCCTTTGTGCTTGGGTGGTATTCTCAACTATTCTAACTGTGGGACCAACCAAGTTCCCTAAAGCAGACAAGATTCGGGGGTGGTACCTTGCAATGGGAAGGTCTGGAAATCTGATCCAGACCACAGCTCTGGTTACATGGCCCTACGATGGGTAAAATGTCGGGGTCCATTGTTACACCGATAAAGCAAATCCGAAGATGACCCAAGGGCCTTTGGTGAGAGCGTTGAAGTAATCGTCGGCCTCGATGAAATTTACTAGGTAGAAATCGTTATCTAGATCCACCACCTTCATCAGTCCGCCTGGTTTCCACAGCATGTGCAGACTCTCGGTTAGTACCCGATATCCTATCCGCCTCCCTAAAAGCTTAATGACGACTGCTTGTTCCCATTTCTGGTCGAGGCGGGCTTTGAATGTTGGAGACAGTTCAATGCCTCCCCTGTGATCGCTAGTAGTGAGGGTGATGTCCCCTTCTTCGATGTCCACCGGTTCCTCGTCTGGCCAGTCCGAAACAGCATCTACGGAGGCCCGTCCTTATGCCCCCAACACCGCAGCACTATAGGAGAGTTTGTTTGTTGGAGGAGGATCTTCCTCCCTATGGTGGAGACGAACTTTCTTAGCTAAGTGACCGTCGTGGTTGATTGCATGGAAGTCATTGCGGTCGGATTCCGATTGTTTAGAGTTATCCATCAAACTATTTCTGTAATGGACTGGCAAAGTTGAAAACTTTGAACAACAAACTTTAGATTCCCTTTCTCCTTCTCCTTCAACTTCTTGCCAGGATTGTCAGGCTTTCGTTCTTCGGATGATTACTATATTTAGCCCCAGAACTACTTACTTTTTAACAACTTACATGCGCCATGACAATCTTGTCTAGGTGCATTTAGTAGAAACTTAAAAAGAAAACAACTAATTTAAAAACTGGAATAAAAACAGTAGCTTAGACAATACCCATACCTTTCAAACTTTTACGGGATTTGTAGCTCTTATTTTAATAAGATGTCATATAAAAACAAAACAAAGACTTCAGGAGTCTAGGAACTTTTTGAGATACTGATTCGAAACAACATCGTGTTTAAGTAGAAAGCCAAATACTTACCCACATAAAAAATTTGAATAATCAAAACTTCAAAAAGGAAAACCTAAAATCTTTGTAATTGTAAATAGTAAAATTAAAACCAATCCTCCAAAGGTCCCACGTTTGCACGCAATCTCCTACCACATATCACTTTAACCTTCAACAGCTTTGATTAAATGCCCCAAACGAAATTATCAATAGGTCATTTAATTTCACTTCTATCTTTGTATTGTAGTTTTTAACTTTTATTTTTATGTTTTATTTTATTTTTAAATAAAAAAAAACTTGTTAAAATAAATATAGTTATATTTTTACTGCTTGATAATAATTATATTAGATTAAATTTTAAGATATATTATTTTTATCAAATTTTAAAATTTTAATATTTAAATTAATTATAAAATTAAATTAAATTATTCATAATTCTAAATAATTAAATATACAATATTAGATTAAATTATTTATGTTAATTACAAAAAATCAAAAACTTTGCTCAGTTTCGCAATTATAGTCTAAAATTTAAAAAGTGGCAATTAAATGCTCAAACTTTCAACTTTTTTAAACTCTAGCCTGATGTTAGTGTCTCTGTTAAGTTTTTTGACATGGCTTGCCATATGTTCTAGAGACCCAAAATACTTATACACATTAGACCAAATTAACATAAAGATTAACTAAATTATGTTGATTAATAACGTACTTAAAACTGCATTGTTTTTGGGAATGAAATCCCTAAATGAAAGATGTAACTTTTTCGTTCTTGCATTGCAACAAAATTCTCTGCTCCTTCTCATATCACATAACTTTACTCTCTCTCTTTCTTCTCATTATCTCTCTCTCTTTTAAGAATCTATTTTTCTAGCTTTTGATAGAGAGGCAAGGAGTAATTGGAATCTTATTTACTTTCACCTAACCTAACTTATCAACATTATTACCCACAATGTATCAAATAGAATCATGCCTTTAACTTAATAAGGCATCAAAGGAGTTAAAAGGTCCACACTTTACTCGATTCACGAGAACAAACCGCTCACAATTTTGTCTTTAATTTGCAACTCCTATGTAACCAAACCAGTAACACCACCTTAAAATTTTAGCATCCCTTTTAGTTGACTAAGTATTATTGTTCCTTTGTCTTTGTTCTATGTCTCCTCTCTCTCTTCCATTTTACATCTCATTTTCATGGTTGCCCATTTCTTGTCTTTCGTTAGAACCCTCTTATTGTTATTCTCAACCCTTAGTAAGCTTTCCCTTTGTCTTCGATTCCTTTTTCTTGTTACTCTATTTAGTGCGTTCTCACCAAGTTTGTTAATGGAACAAACCAACCATTGTTGCCAGATAGGTTTCTTGGCTTATCCAAAACAGTTGTTGATTAATGGTGGATAATACGTTACTACGTAGCTTAAATGAATTTACTAAATCTCTCATCTCTCTACCATGCTAACCATTCCTTTCACTAGGTATCCATTTATCTTTCGATATTTCTTCTATTATGATTCATTGTAATTCAAGGACAGATACTTATCTTCTTTCATGGAAAAAAAGTTTGTGAATCACATGCATTTGTGATCTTCTTTGTAAGCTGCTTAATGTTTTTTGCCTCCTTTTGTATCTTTAACTTGAATTCTTATTTATTGATTGCATAATCAATTATCTAAATTTCACTTTGCTATCTTGCATTTTAAAGAGCCAAAACAATGTAGTTTTAGTTATGTTATTAAATGACGTAGTTCAATTAATCTTCATTAATTATGTTAATTCGGTCTGATGTATATAAGTATTTTAGGTCTTTCAAACACATGACAAATCATGTTAGCAAACTTGACAAAGATATTAACGTTGGGCTAAAATTGGAAAATTTTGAAAGTTTGAGCATTTAGTTACCACTTTTTAATATTCAGGCTATAATTACAAAATTGAGCAAAGTTTGGGATTTTTTGTAATTAACCCAATTATTTATAAATTCTTATTAGTAATTCATATTAAATAATTAAATAATATATATTTAATTAATACTAAATCAAAAATCACATTTTTATGATTTTTACAAGTTATAAAGATTGGGAAAAAACTGAACAGAGATAGGCATTTCATATTGTATCGGTTGAAAAATGGTACGAAATTAATGTCTTCAGTTCCAGCCTTCGGTACAAGCTAATACTAGATTTTTCATCTAGTACTGACAGGTATTTGAAATACCAACCAAATATTATAAATTTTTTAATCTCCCGAGGCTCCTGAAGCTCTCCCAGCCGAAAACACTTAACAGATTTCATATCCCTTGTGCTGTCACACCCTCGATATATATTAACGCTAGGTTAAATGAAAGGTGAGGTAGCATTGTGTCACACCCGTAACAGGGTGTTTCACAGGTGTGTCATGGTTGTGACTTGCATTCTCATAAATTTTTTCTTCATCTTCGTGCAATTTCTTGTCTCCTCTTGCTATAATCCTTCTTTTCCTTGCTCGGTAGAGACAAGTGAGTATAAATCTTTAAAAGATGACTCAAAGATTGTGTTTTCAACTCATTTTAGCTCTTTTTCTATTGAATTTTACCTAAAACCATATAAGAACTATAGTAAGTGTCTTAAGAAATTTCATATCATTAATCACTAAGTGTAAAGGATTAAATGTATCAATAATTAAGCACATATCAATTTCCCCCACACTTAGCTTTTGGTCATCTTTAGGCAAAACGTCAAAATTAAGCTCATAGACCCAAAACATTCACTAAATTCCCATATTTTCAAAGAATACAAAATCATAAGCAAAGATGATTGACTTTCAAAAATCATAGCAAGAACTCAACATTCCAAGTTTTTACTCATGATCAATCAACATTCAATACCTTTAAAAACTTAGTAATCTAATGGTAGACTTGGAAAAATGTGTTTAAACAAGATATATTCATAAGTACACTCAACACCAATCACAATCAAGACATCCCACAACTTTGCATATCATTTCATTTCTCCACCACTAAGGTTCACATGCAAAATCATTGATCAAAGGACTTTTCAAAGTTGTAATGTGGGTAAAGGTAAGGTAAGATTTATTTGGGCAAAGTGGCAAGAAAGCTATCAAAGCCAGTGAAACAAAAGTACTCAATATACTATTAAGTGTAAAAACCAACATTCACTCACAATTGTGTACATCACCTATGATAAATGAAAAAGCAATGTTTCACAACTCAAATTCAAGCTCTCATACACAAACCACCTTAAGCATAACCAATCCAAAGTGATCACTGATAAAGATTGATGATAACAATACATTGAACTATAATCAGTGAACCTTCCAAGCCTTCCAAGCCAACATCTACCTCATATTTAATATACTCAAATAACACATTCATTACAACTTTAGGAGGAAATACTAATTATGAATAACTTTGCACACTGCATATGCACTTCCTCCCTGGTACAATTATTTGAACATTGTTTTCTTTTTCTTTCTTTCTTTTTTCTTTTCTTTTCTTTTCTTTTCTTTTCTTTT
>JAOSBN010140604.1:0-26264 GCA_027563595.1 Erythroxylum suave | reverse complement strand
ATGCACTTAAGCACTAAAATCCCAAATTAATTCTAAAAGGAAAAATTAAGCAAAATAAACCTCAATAATAAATTAAATAAACCTAAAATGAATCGGGGCCCAACAGGTATAGATAAATTCCATACTTAACGGATTTATCATTGAAATGTTCTTAAGAAAGTAATGTTAAAAGTGTTGATACCAGTAATGATGGTGATAACAATAATGATGTAGATGATAGTGATATTAATGACAATGTAGATGATGGGATTAGAGAAATGTTAAAGGACATGGGGAATTATATAGAGATTATGAATGATAATACTTTGCTTAATACATTTGGCAAAATTATAGAAGATAATTTTAAGAAATTATTGAAAGTTACTCAAGAAGAATTATATCTAGGGTGCTATAATTTCCCACATCCATCTTTGGTTGTTAAGCTATTACACTTAAAGTTATATAATAAGTGGAGTAACAAATCTTTTGACATGTTGATTAAGTTGCTCAATAATGCATTATCGATTAGCCACAAATTGCCTAAATATTACTAAAAATAAAATAAAATTGTTTAAGGAACTTTGGATTAGGATATATCAGTATATGCTTATAAGTATGATTGTACTATCTTTTGAAAGGACATTAAAAATCTTTAAGGATGTCTTATTTATAGTACATCAAGAAGGCAAGTGGATAATGGAATAGGAAAAAAGATACCCCATAAAATCTTGAGATACTTCCCAATTAAATCGCGACTATAAAAGCTTTTTATCTCAATAAAAAGAGCCATAGATATGAGGTGGCATAAAAAGAAATGCATGAATGATAACGTTATATGTAATCCAGCAGACTCAAAGGCATGGAAAGACTTTAATGGGAAGTTTCCATGGTTTGTAAAGGATTATTGTAATCTTTGTTCCGTACTAGCCTTTGATGGATTTAATCCATTTGGTAATATAAGTACTTCTCATAGCATGTGACTGGTAATTCTTGTTCCATACAAATTACCCCATAGAAGTCTATGAAAAATCCTTTTGTGTTATTGTCTTTACTTATTCTAAGTTTTACTACTCTTGGTAAGGATATTGATGTATATATGGAACTGTTAATTAATGATTTAAAGCATCTCTGAGAGGTTAAGTTAGAAACTTATGATGTTGAAAGTGAAAAATTTAGAATGCATTTAATCATTTTATGGACTATAAATGATTTTTCCATCTTATGAAAGTTTGTTTGGATGGGGTACTAAAAGGTATATGGCCTATCCCATGCGTTATCATCAAATTCATTCAATGGGGCTATGAAATAAAATATTTTATATGAGACATCTTCGTTACTTGGAACATAGGCATAGATGGTGAAGAAGCAAATTGTTTAATGGAAAAGTGGAACATATTGAAGCTCCTTTGCACTTGTTAGGCGATGATGTGGCTTATCAATCATCACATTTGCAAGATTTTACACCTGGAAAAAACCCAAGTAATTGAAAGTGAAAGTGAACTTTTCATAATCTTAGTTGAAATAAAAAAGCATAATTTTCGATTTTCCATATTAGAAGGATTTGCTATTAAGGTATATTCCTGATGCTGTGTATATTGAAAAAACATTTGTGGGAATATGTTACGTACTTTGATGGGGATTAATGGAAAATCGAAAAACACAATCAAGTATAGATTAGACTTGGAACAGATGAATACAAGAAAAGAGGTGAATTTAAAAAGAAGAGATGATTGTTCATACATGATTCCTCCTACATGTTACAATACATCAAAAAAGGAGAAACAAACTTTTTGTCAATTTATTTAAATCAGTTAAGTTTCCTAATGGGTATGCATCTAATATAGCTAGTTGTGTCTATGCTAATGAGGGAAAAGTTTTTAGGTTGAAAAGTGATGATTTTTATATACTTTTGCAACGATTACTTACTATTAGAATAAGTGGGTGTTTTTCAAAGGATGTTTCCATAACTGTGGCACAATTGGGTGATTTTCTCAAGCAATAATGTTTTAAGACATAGAAATTAGAAGAACTTGAAAAAATGTAAAAAAACATAGCTTCAAATATATGTAAGCTTGAACCAGTTTTTCTCTATCATTCTTTAATAGTATGGTGCATTTGACAATTCACTTACTATATAAGGCAAGACTTTATGAACTAGTTCAACTTCGACAGATGTCCTTAATTAAAAGATAAGTTATATTCACTTTTACGTTGTTGTCTTCAATTATTATTTAATAAAAAATGTTAATGTTACACACACACACACACACACACACACACACACACACACACACACACACACATACACACACACACACACACACATACATACATATAAATATTTTAGCCTATCTTAAACACTATATACACAATAACATTAAACCTGAAGGCTCTATTGTAGATGCTTATGTATTGAATGAATTCTTGAAATTTTGTTTTATGTACTTAATTGATGTGGAGACAAGATTCAATAGAGAAGAACGTAACTTATGACTTTGATCAAAATGGTGGCTTGTCAATTTTCTCCTAAAAAGTGACTTGGACATGACAAGAACGTGCTTTTGAACCCACGAATCAAATTTAGAAAACAATTTTCCAAGACCCGTTGGAATATTTAACAGTGGAAAGACCTCTAACCCGTTGCTTAGAGAAATAAAAACCAAAGATATTGGAAAGGACTGGCACCATAAACACTATGGAAAGGTGTTTGATAAGTCTATCACAAGGAGTTAGCTTAAATGAGTTTTTAGTTATAAAAAGAACCAAGACTTGTGAAGAAAAACTCACTTTTCAATTTAGAATTCGTGATCATCTCCTTACAATTTTTTTTGATGGCTACTTAGGTTAAAGAAACCTAACAAACCCTAATTAAGTAAAATAAGCCCAAAACAAACCAAGCTGGGCTGAAATTAACTAAATTAACTTACAAAGCCCAATAGAGCGATTAAAAGCTAAAATAATCAAATTTATCTAAACAAACTAAATTAACTTACATAGCCCATTATTACATAAAAATACCAAAAAAAGGTCCAAAACACGCAACTAAAGTCAAAGGTCTCACTAAGCAAAGGGAGATCAGTGTATGGGCAACTTTTGGACTCCATAAAAAGCTTGTCTGTTGAGGGACCAAATAAACTCCGATGTAGACGTTCTTAGGCATTCTGGAAAGCTCAAGATGTCCTCTTCAACTCTCATCCAGACCACAAACTCAAATGAAAACTTTAGATCTATTCCACTTGCTAGCTTGCAAAGTGGCTTGGTTGGATGCCCCACATCTAAGTCAGCTACAATGGCTTCTTGCTTGGCTCGAACATTTTCAATTAGTCCATTTAGAGCCTCTTTCATTCTTCCAGCCTTTGCTTAAGTCATTGGCCCTACTTTAATGTGTAAAGGATCATCAACTTGAGTTGGACTAGATTGGTTCCTCCTAGGAACGTCCTTTATGGCTCGATCTCCATCAGAAAGTCAGGCCACTTGGAACAAGAAAATATGTGGAGTTAACTAAAGAAAAAATTGAACTTGGCCATTGGTATATTTTAGAAGGTAAGGCCACTTGGAACAGGAAAATATGTGGACATAACTAAAGACATGCTCGAAATTGATCATTTGTCTATCTTGTGCTACTTTAATTATATTTCAGATTAATTTCACTTTATCAATGGTATCTTGAATCAGTTATGGGCCTTAAATAATTATCAGATCCCAATACAAAGGAGAAAGACACTTTCTGACATATAACGCCTCATATGGTGCCATACCGATACTACTATGATAATGATTATTATAAGAAAATTCAATCAGAGCTGCATATTGATCCTATGTTTCTTAAAACTCCAAAATACAATCTCTAGGCATATCCTCAATAGTCTTAATCATTCTCTCACTCTGTTCGTCAGCCTGAGGATGAAATGCAGTATTAATGTTCAACTTTATACCCATTAATGTTTGTAAACTTCTCCAAAATCTCAAAGTAAATCTAGGATCCCTGTTTGACACTATGGACACTAGACCCCACACATAATCTTACTACCTTATTTGCGTACTTTTGAGCTAATTGATCCAGTGTATTATTTTCCCTCACTAGTAAGAAATGAGTTGAATTGGTCATTCTTTCAACAATGACCTATATGGCATCATATTACCTCAGAGTCCTTGGCAAACCCATAATAAAATCCATAGTGATTCGCTCCCATTTCCACTTCAGAATCGATAATGACTGGAACTTTCCAACTGGAGCCTAGTGCTCCATTTAATTTGTTGGCATATTAAACACTTAGTAACATACTTAGTCATTTCCTTTTCATCCCTGACCATTAGAAACATTGTTTCAGTGTATTATACATCTTGGTAGTGCCAAGATGCATAGCATAAGCTGCTATATGTGCTTCCTCCAAAATCTTTTTCCTCAAATTATCTACATTAAGTACGCACAATCTCTGTTTCAACCACAGTATATCATTCCTCAATTCAAACTCAGAACTCATATTCATTTTCAACTTCTCAATATGCTTCATTAATTGTAGATCGCTACTTTAAGCCTTTCTGATTCTTTCATGCAACATTGATTTGAGTTTCAATATAGCTATTAATGCCTCATTATGCCAAAAATTCCACTCAACATTTAATGCTCTCCATTGCTCTAATTTGGGTAACCTCGATCTCTACATTTGTGCCACACTACTATTGGATTTGGATCGAAGTGTTTTACGTATGCTAAGTTTTAATATTTATAACCTTAATATTTCCACAAGCAAATGATTTGTTTATGTAGTACCTAAAGTATAGTTCCTATGAGGATGGTAATTTAATTCTAAAATATAAGGGTTGACTAAATTTCACAATAAATTAAAATAAATAACTAATGTAGAAATTTAACCAATAAAACAATCTATATCAAGAATTGAATTCAGAAAATATAAACAAGATAGCAATTTTGCACACCCCATTCAAAAATCAACCTAGAATTACCAATTGAGAAAAAGAAGGTTTTAATCTGATTTTAATGAAAATCTAATTAACTATGGAATCACTTAATTACGAAGTCTAAACGGTCTTATGGTGGATTACTCTCTCTTGACTTTTAATCTTTAACCCTAATTTATAATCCCTAATTTAAATTATGAATTTGTAATCTCTCAAGTTCGAATTTACCCAAAACCTAAATTAGCTCTTAATTTGTCTAATAAGCTACCGAAAACTTATGTTTGATCTCTCGTTACACGATTTTACTAGTTTGATACAATTCTTATCTATCAAACTGCCTAACTCTCGTTAGCCCAATTTGATGGTATTCACTCAGCTCACCCTCTCAGTTTATTACTGAATTATTAAGGACAGAAATTGAATCACAATTAACACAATGAAATTTTGTACAAGCATGTGACAAATGTCAGAGAGCTGGCAATATTTCTCGGAAACATGAGATGCCCCTTAAAGGAATTTTGGAGGTCAAACTTTTTGATGTTTAGGGGATAGATTTCATTGGGCCACTACCGTCTTCTCTTAGCAACAAATATATTCTTGTAGGGGTTAATTATGTCTCCAAATGGGTGGAGGCAATCACTACACCAACTTGTGATGCCAAGGTGGTCATTAGATTCCTTCAGAGAAACATTTTCACCAGATTTGGCACTCCTCGAGCGATTATCAATGATAGGGGAAGTCATTTTATCAACAGCTCATTCGCCAACCTTTTGAAGAAATATGGGGTATACCATAAGTTAGTATTGGCCTACCATCCTCAATTTAATGGGCAAGATGAAATTTCAAATAGGGAGATTAAGGGCATTTTGGAGAAAATGGTAAACACCTCAAGAAAAGATTGGTCCTTGAGGTTGGATGATGCTCTATGGGCCTATCGAATAGCGTACAAGACTCCAATTAAGACTACTCGATTCAAACTTGTGTATGGGAAGTCATGCCACCTTCCAGTCGAGCTGGAACATAAAGCATACTGGGCTGTTCAAAAGCTTAATTTTGACTTCAAGGTAGCTGGAGAAAGGCGTTTTCTTCAGATGAATGAGTTGGAGGAGCTTCGCTTGGATGCTTATGAGAATGGCCGAATCTACAAGGAAAGAATAAAGAGATGGCATAATCAACATATTATCCAAAGAGAGTTCAAGGAAGGATATTTGGTCTTGCTATTTAATTCACGACTCAAGCTATTTTTAGGGAAGTTGAAGTCGAGGTGGTCGGGACCGTTCAAGATTGTTAAGGTTTATATTCATGGTGTGATAGAAGTTGAGGATCCCAAAATTGGAGTATTTAAGGTTAATGGGCAGAGGTTAAAGCCTTATATGGCTAGATTTCCGATAGAAAAAGGGGTCACTCAATCCCTTTCCAATCCTGACCCTTGAGAAAACATCTAGTAGAGTCAAGCTAAGGACTTTAAATTAGCGCTTCTTGGGAGGCAACCCAAGTTTCACAGCTCAATTTTTTTTATTTTTTTATTTACCCAAAATTAATGTTCCTTTTTGTCTTTATTGTAGGAAATTGAACCTTACAAGTGAATTTTGATGGGAGGAATTACACTTCTGAAGAAAATGATCCAAGCTCATTACAGGGAAGTTCTTTGTGCCTCTTTACTCATGACTTAGCATACTATTGAATTTTGCGGTTGTTTGTGCTTGAGTTTGATCTGCAGCATTTCTAAATTTTGGTAATGCATCATCCTACATAGCCTATGCATGGGGTCAACTGCTGACATTCTTTTTGTCCTTAACTGTACATATATACGCTTACTTACCTACTTCAAATTGTACATGCGCACCTTGACATTGAGGACAATGTCCTATCTGAGTTTGGGGGGTGAGGGTGAGCACAATTTTACAAAAAATTTCTTACCATTACTTTTCTTTTTTTTTTTCAAACCATTATATAGTTGTTGTTTTTTTTGCATAGTTAAACCATATTAAGAAATTTTGATCTTTAAAGGTTTTGATTTTGGCCTTACTTTTGGGAAATTGAGAATTGCTTGGGACCTAATTGGGTTTACCTTTAGAAGGTTTGTGGATAGATTGTTCTGGACTAGTGCTTGGTTTACAATTGTTTAATCTTACTCATATTCTTTGATTTGAGTCTTCCCATCCATCCCATTTGAGTTTTGATTATCTATGAAATTTTTGGGCATGTTGGAACCTAGTGAGGTCTCGCCAATCCTAGAACAAGTTCTCTAGGCCTATCGAGGTGAAATGTGAGCACAAATTTGCTAAGGAAGTGATCAAGGCAATTTTCTTTGAATTATGAACCACGATCCAATTTTGGCTTAAAATAACCCTATAGTCCTTTTGGAGCCAAGTTGAGCCTAAGTTAAATCCCTATTTCTTTGGCACCCTCATTTAACCAAGCCATAAGCCAAGCATTCCCTACCTTTCATGTGGAAATGATTATTTAGGAGTAGGGTATGTGGGGGGTTAAAAAAAAGAAACAAAAAAAGAAAAAAAGAAAGAAAAAAGGCAAAAAAAGCGAAAAAAAAGAGCAAGCAAGTGAAGATTTTGCAAGTATCATGTATTTTCAGTTTCTTCAAAGGATAAGGGTATAAAGTTATTGCCCCTAGTACACAAGAAACTAAGTTTGGGGGAGAGTCAATTATTTGGAACTTGGGAATTCATTAATATTGAGTTAAGTCTTGTGATTGTTACCGTTTTCAATAACATGTTGTCATGTTTGAGTTTTGTCATCCCATATCAACATCACCACGTGTATTCCTTCTTGTAACTCTTATTTTAGTAAATGATGATGTTGGTTCCCTAACAAGCTTGACATGATGATATACAGATCAACCAACAATGTATATGAAGTGGTGTTGGTAAGATAGTTCCAATGTTCTTATAGTCCTCAAGGAAGTCATGTTCCTCTTTGTTCCGACGGTTTTACTTACTTTAAAAAAAAAGGAGAAAAGAAAAGAAGAGATCCTTTACACTTTCTTATTTGTTGAACAATTATTTCCATTTCATTTGAGCTGTTATTATCCTTTTCCTTGGTCTAATGAATCCCAACAGCCCCATTACAACCCTAATAAGACCTTTTGATTCTTTGAGAAGGAGTGCTAAAACTAGTGGAGATGGGATGGAGAATTTTTGCCTATGGGATTGGTTAATTTGATAATACTTTTAGAGTCTCTTGTGTTGTAAATTGCCTTTGAATTTATTTGGCTTTTCTCTACTCTTGTGAGTTGATTGGTTTCTAATTAGACTTCAATTAAGGAGTGTGTGTTTGAGCGAGCTTTGGTATCCTTGCACTATGAAGGTCGGTATGGTTTGATAAGTGGCTAAAGGAAAACTTTAATTGGTTACTGCAATTATAAAAATTCCGATTGTTGAGTGCTCCTTAATCTATTTTGAACAGTTTTCTTAATTTTTCTTAGGGACAAGCAAGAGTTTGAGTTTGGGGGCATTTGTTGAATGCATTTTCTTATTGAAATGAGTAACATTTTCCTTTAATTCTTCCATATAGTCATTAGGTTTTATACATATTTTTCCTGCTAAATTGTTTAGTTTATCTGAATCTGCATTTATAGTGGTTCATGTTTAATTTGTAGGAAATACACTTGATTTTAGTTGAAAAGACCACAGCTATAGTTAAATGAAGTCCATCCCAACAGTCTAGTTAAATGAAGCAAAAACGACAGTGCAGTGGGAAATACAAAAGAAAAGGAGCAGCTAGGGGAGAAGTCCAAAAACGAAGTCAGGGACAGTGAAAAAAAATGACGCTGTCGTTGGCGTAGAAGGAAGCAAAAACGCGCATGCAGGGGCTAGGTTTTAAGGGGGGAGAAGAATTAATTTGGACATCTCTGGCTACAGTGGGGGGAGCGCAGCACTAGTGGAACGCAAGCCTCAGTGACACAAGAAGGAATGGACATAGACCACCAAAAGCAACGCTCCACATAAGCACAGTACCAGGGACGCGAGACACAGCTTCAGGGATGCAAGATGCAACACCAGGGGCACACCACGCCAAGGTAGAGAATGCACACTACGGACGCAGCTTCAAGGGCTTGATGCAAGAGACCCACCAGCAATGAACGAAGCTGACACACGTGAGCTCCAGGAGGCTGATTCACCTAGTGTGAGGACTGTTACATCGAGAGAGGCGGCAGCTCCAAGGGATTGACGTGAGGAGATCATCTACAGGACGTGCTAAGCGAAAGACGCACGTAGAAGGAGACAAAAACAACACAGAGAGGGGGAACTCAAGACCCATTTATTCTTTGTTATTTGTTGATTTTAACGCTTGCGATTTTCTTCCCATAATGACTGAGTAGCTTCCTAAAAGCTTTAAGGTTGGGGCTAAAACTTTTTGCTAATTTTTATGTATTAAATCTTGGTTGATTTATGAGTATAAGTTTCTTGGTTTTGATTTCTCTATTTTGATATTAATTTTGCTGATATTATGTTTGGCCAACCATTACTTGATATTAGTTGTTAATTGAAGAACTGATAGGTGAAAATTGATAACAGAACTCCAAAATAGGGAACTTATAAATTTCAGATTTAGATATAGACTAAATTTATAAGAGAAAACCAGGTTAGCAAAGAACTTAATGGGTTATGCTTGATTGCTAGGCTAGGATAGTAGATTAGGATTATTGCATAATACTTCTTTGATACTTTGAAAAAGGATCTAACAAACTCTAGGCTCAACCTTCTATCAACCAAAATTCGCCTCATAAATTGATCCAGGTAAAGTCCATAGAGAACGCTAAAAGTGGAACCATCCTTGAAGCTTACCAGATTCCATTCGGACTAATCCATAGTGACATTCGCTTCTTTATTTAGCATTGGTTTTATTATTTTTTATAATTAAATCCCCTAATTTAATTTCGCATTTTTACACAACTGCTTAGTCCAATTAATTGAGTAATCCAAGCCTAGTACTTACATAATTACTCCCTATGGGACGATATTATACTATATTACTTGAGACTCATGAACTTGCGGAGTTACATCAATGTGGAAGGTCAAGATATAGTTGTACTGATGCTTCTCCTATTCCTAACTATAGCACGTGTCTGAGGATTATGGAGTTCCATAGAATGGACCTCCACAATCTCGTGCCGCCTTAAATATGATATGTCAAACATATCATATGGCATTGTACCTACCTCTTCCAAATTGTGGTTAAAAAAGCAGGCTAAAGCAGTAACAATATGTCCATTCCAAAATATGAACTCTTTTTATTGACAACACTAATGATTGATCTAAAAATTCTAAAGGGCATCTTGATTTTAACCTTCCGATCCATGCACTATAAGAAGAAAAGTTCTTTAGCCAAACATTTTCTACTTTCGGTTTTAATGAACATGGTTTAACACATTAATTTATGCAACAACGAATGCTTGGCACTATGGATTAAAGCATTCGATGCATTGCATGAATCAAAGCTATCTTCCACCGTTAACATTTTCCAATAGGCATCCACATTAAAATTAGGAGTAATTGTTGATCTATTCCTAAAATCATGAAAGGGCATACTTTCTTTTTTTGAGTAAATTGGGAAGGGAGAGTGGTAAGTTGCCTCAAAATTGCTTTTGCCTTTACCAAAAACTTGATGGCGCACTTCGTCACTTGGTTTCTGAGCCATCATCTTCTTTGGTGTCATTGTTATAGAAAAACCAGCAAGAACAAGATAGAGAAAGTGAGATTTGAGTTTTAGAGAGAGAATAAAAAACTTACCTAAATCCTTGTTTGGAAAGATTAATGCATGAAAAGAAGAAAAGATTGAAAGAATAATGAAAGAATTGAGGAAAATACCAAAAATCTAGAGGAAAATTGAAGTGTTTTAGAGAATGGGAGGAGTGAAATTCGTGGGTTGGAGAGAGAGAGTGTGAGAATTTGAAGATAGGGTGAGAGAAAAAAAGGATGGGAAACTTTAAGTTTCCCTCCATGTAACATCCCATTACTTATGGGAACGTTAAAATAGTAAATATTAGTAATCAATGAGAGCTTAGAAAAAGCTTTTTTTTTCATGCTCATGCATTATATCATATGCTCATATTCATGAACATTGAATTTTTGCACATGAAAATAATTGTACGTGCATTCATAGACATTCCAGGTATAATTAATTTATAATTGAATTGTGAATGTGATTTTGTGGAGTTAATTATTATGTTAACGTTAGCAAGATTTTATGACATAGTTTAATTGAATCAAACTGTTAAGGTAGTAAGATTTCATGAAGGGTTTTGTTTTGGGAGGTCACTTAAGGATAAAAGATACGAGGCATATAAGGAAGGGCAAAATGGTTATTTTATATTCATTAAGAGTGTAAGTGGAAGAACAAAAGTAGTATTTTAAGGAAGAAGCAAAATGTGATTTGTGAAGAGAGAAAAAACAAAAATAGAAGAGAGGAGAAGAGAGTTTCGTTGGTTTGAGAGAAAAGAAGAGAGTTTGAGCTAGAGTTTCCTCATTTCTTAGCTTTTGAGAGAGATTTTGAGGTGATTAAAGAAAAGAAAAAGGTAGAGGAAGAGAAGAACTTTCGTTAGAGCCAAGAAAATCTTAAATCCTTCCAACCTCCATGAAGATCATATGAAGATAGGGAGCTAGGGCTAACTGTTGAGCTTTCAAGATTTGAAGCTAAATCAAGTAAGTTATGCTTTAAATGTTATGGGTATTGTTAATTGAAACTAGAATGATGAGATATGTAGGATTGATGGCTTGATTTTGTGAGTTGAATGTGTGTGACGTGGATGGTGAAAAATCTATGTAAATTTCATGTTTTTGTAATTATGAATGATCATTAATGACCTATGATTTGTTATAGATATGTTTTGGAAGTCGGATGATCCATATAACGGTGTTAAAATGAGTGTAGAAAATCAACTATGAATGGTTTAATAAATATGTTATGTTTTTGGTTAATGATCAAATATAGATCACGAATTGATTTGTGAATGTTTTGGATTTGAAATGGAGTTGGTAATGAGGAGTGATGAGGTAGAAAAGGTGATCTTGGTATTAGTTGTGTTAGGGTAAGATTTGGAAACAAAAATTTTGCTGTTGAGCTGGAAAATTTTGCAACAACATGACCTATGAGTATGCTTCTGTGTTTTACCCATAACTTGCTCGGTAGTTTTTCAATTAAGATGATTCTTGGTTTGGATTAAACTAATAACATAGGGCTACATTTTGTATTCAGACACGATTTCAAATTCTGTCTTTAAGAGTTTCCAATTTTGACTTGAAGTTCAGTATTGGGTGTAGGAAAAAAGTGCAGAAAAAAAACTGGATACATGTTTGTCTTTTGTTCTGTTTTCTTGATGAATAAATGTGGATCTCTTTGGGCGTTTTTATGATGATGTAAAATGAATATAAAGCTAAAGAAAGGGATTAATGTGGTGTCTTGAAATGTGAAGGATCAGGGTGATAGTTAGAAGTGAAATGAAAGAGGAAATATAAGTTGAATATGTGTAGAAAATGGATGATGAATGCACATATATGTGTATGTTCTGTTATTAGTGTTTATGATCAATCATGGGCTATAAATTGTTTATGGATGATATTGAGCTGAAATGGAGTTAGAATAATGGATAAATGATGGGCAACTAGAAATGATAGATTAAGCATGAGGAATTGAATGTTGTAAGTAAAGAGTTAAAAAATTTGACAAAGTTGACTTTATGGAAGTTGTAGATCTTTCTTTAATCTTTCCATTGATATAAATTTTGTAATTTTTTGAGTTTTGGATCGAAAGTTATGGAGGTTTGAAGTTGAGATGTTGGTGGAGAAAATGAAGTAGAGACCAACTTTCCTTCTTTTGACCATAACTTCTTCTCTAAATCTCCAAATGATCTGATTCTTGAACCAATAGATTCGTAACACAATGTTCTATCCTTCCACAAACCTTTGTAGCATTCTAAATTGAATTGAGAATATTGATCAAATCAAAGTGTGGAATCTGTTGGAACAGTGAAATAGGATTTTCTTCCTGAACACCGTTCAGTATTTTGATTGTATCTGGAACTATAGGATTCCAAATGAGACGCATTTTAATTTGGGGTAAACTAAAGATATAGGCTTACAAATTTTCTCAAGAATTATAATTTTTATTCTTTCTCTAAAATATTGAATTTCTAGATGGAAGTTGTAAGTAGTACACTATTTTTTATTGTGAACAACCTGATAATGTTGGAGGTATATGTTCCAAATTACAGAACCAAATTGAGTTATTTTGGTGTAAATGGAAAGATAAGAAATAGAGGAACACTTTTCTAGAATAGAGTATGACCAAATTGCATCAGTTTCGCTTTCTAATTGAATGTGAACAGTAGACCCGAAAGTGTGACTTGGAAAAATCTGAAGTGAGTCAATAAGAAATGAATTGAGATTTTAATGTTTTTAGTTAGGCATAAACCTAAGTAAAAATTATACTTAGATGAGTTTTGATATGAGAATGATTTTGTGATGAAATTGATGGGAAGATACCCCAGATTGTCATGCACATGCATTGTACATAATTCATTTCATACATGTGCATTATTGAACACTCATAATTTTGCAAATTGTGATATATGTGTATGGTGTTTGATATAGAGGAACAACTGGAACGTCAACTTCCAGAAGTTGCCAGAACTTCTAGGCATTAACTTTGGGAGCAACTTTTGAGTAACCTAGACGGTCTCACTTAATTACTTGTTTTCTTAATTTTTGTTTGAAATGATTGAATGAATGCGGATAGATTGTCGATTTCGGGCAGGAGGTTCGTTGATTGTGATGCTTTGTTGTGATATTGAAGTGTTGCTTGTATGTGAATGAGATGAACTAAGTGTACATAATTTGATGATAAATGTGTTTTGGATGAGCATTTTCTTGTAAGTGAAAATGTGATTCTTAACTTAATATTGAATGCCGGACTAAGGTCTTATCATATGGGAATGTGATTGAATGGGATCATGCAAGTGTGATTGATGAATTTCATTTCATGAATGCATGAAACATAATGGCAGTTGTGACCATAGTAGCCATAGATCAAAACTTAAAGCTCAACGAGTGAAAAAGAGCCTCAAGCTCAAAAGTGATTCAGAGCCTCAGGCTCAACATTTAATGAGCCCTATATAGCACATTTATCAATGAGCCTAGTATCCAAAAATAGTTATGGGACAGCTTAGGCACTCGGTCACAACAATGTAATAATTGGAAAAGAGTCTCATGAGCATTCCATATGCATCTGCTTAAGTATGTTTAATTGATTGAAATACAATTTGCTTGCTTAAATGAAAATGTGATACGAAATCAATTATGCAAAAATGTGAATATATGTATGTGAAATGATATGCCGCATGAATTGAGTGAACCATCGATGACGGTTCACAAAACTCGCCAAAATTGCAACGTTATCTTTTCAGGGCTGAGAGACGACTCTAGCTACTGATAGGCTCTACCAGCTATGTAGATTATGATTTGGCAAGAGAAGTCATGGCTCAAAGGTCTGTCAGTTGGGATTTTTGGACAGATTAGATAAACTTTGTATACTTTCCTCTTTCATGTAGTACTTTTGTACTAGGTTTTGATAATGTACATGTAGTAAGCGTTGAAAGATACAATGTAGACTTTCGGTTTTATGAAATGAAATAAGGAAAAAGTTGGTTTAAAAATATTTTAATTTTCTTATGATGCTTTATAAGTGAGTAATGATATGAAGCCATGTGAAGTGAATGTAGCGATAGAACGTAGCTCACCCTTATCGTAGGATATGTACTAGAATGACCTCTGGCCATCCCGGTGTGTACCCTGCAATAAGGGGGCGCTACATTTAGGTGGTATTAGAGCATGGTTGGTATCTGTTGGGACATATAGAAATGTTAAGTATGAAATATCGTGAGAAGTGCAGAAAATGATTGAAATTATTGTTTGTTATAGGTCATCCTGTTTAGGTGATCAAATTGATCAACCAGCTGACCAAGGATCAATAGGAGCCAATAAGGAGTCCTCGATACCTTGATTTGAGGAGATGCCTCCTAGAGTTCCCAAGAAAAGGGAGAGGAGGTATGATAGACTGCAGAAGTAGGGAGTTGTGGACTTCTATGGTAGCATAGACCCTGTTGAAGCTGAAGGATGGTTGGAAAGGATTGAGAGGGTTTTGATCAGATGGACTGCGAGCCGGATGAGAGGTTTGAATATGCAGTGTCCTTACTACAAGGTCCAGCTTTTCAGTAGTGGGAGACTGTTCCAGGCAGCACCATCAGGCCTTGCAACCTAAAATTGGAAGACTCCCTGAGGGTTTTCAAGGAGAACTACATGCCTAAGATCTTCTTGGATAGGAAGATGGAAGTGTTTCTGGGTTTGAAGCAGGGTAAGATGTTTGTGGCTGAGTATGAGGTCCGGTTTAATGAGTTGATGGGTTATGCTACTACTTTGATCCTTATAGAAGAAGACAAGTGTAGGAGGTTTGAGAATGGACTCAATATGGAGATCAGAACAAGGTTGGCGCTTTCAGATCTGGGTACTTTCATTGAGTTAAGAGCTGCTTGGATTAGAATTGAACAGCTACTGAGAGAGGGACAAGCAGAGCCTGGGTAAGGGTCCGGATTGAAGAGGTCTAGTGAGATTCAGAGTGGTTCTGGAAAAAGATTCAGTAAGCGCCAGAACAGAGCTTTTAGATCACCAGCCGGATCAAGGCAGTCAGGATTTAGACAGAGGGATGGTTTTGCATAGACTGGAAATGGAAGAGGTATAGTGCAGAGTTAGTTACCCCAGTGTGAGAACTATGGGAACAGGCACGGTGGTGAGTGCTAGAGACTATCTAGAGCTTGTCTTAGATGCGGCTCCTTTGATCACCAAATTAGAGATTGTCCTGCTACTACAGGAATTCAGTATGGTATGAGTGACAGGTCGGGGAGCAAAGCTACTATTCAGCAGAGCAGAGGTAGTAGGACTAGATAGAGGGGCCGTGGTAGAGGTAGAGTGAGCACAAGGATTCCTCCTGTCAGGACTGAGGTACGAAGCAGTCGACCATAGTCCCAAGCCCAAGTCTATGCTATGACCAAGTAAGAGGCTCAAGACTCACCAAATGTGGTTGCAGGTGTGCTTCTCATTTATGATTTTGAGGCTTTTGCACTGTTAGATCCAAGATCCTCACACTCCTTTATCGCATCGCATTTTGCATGTAGGCTACATTGTGATAGGGAGTTACTATAGTATAGGCTAGAGGTAAGTACACCTTTAGGTAGTACTATTGTCATAGAAGAGGTTTGTGAAGAGGTTTGCAAGGGGTGTTTAATTAGGATTCATCAAGCAGAGTTGGTGGCAAATTTGATTATACTACAGTTGAGAGAGATAGATGTTATCCTAGGTATGGATTAACTGACTGCTCATAAGGCTATCATGAACTGCTATACCAAGGAAGTAATACTGGAATCTCCTGGTCAGCCAAGGGTAGTATTCAAGGAGTTAGTCAAGCTGTGCCAGCTAGGATGATATCCTTCATGAGTGTACTGAGGCTGATGTAGGGAGGATGTGAGGTTTATCTGGCCCACATCATTGATACAAGAGCTGAGCAGAGTGTACAGGACATTCACATGGTTAGGGAGTTCCCGGATGTGTTTCCCGATGAGCTACCTGGTTTACCACCAGATCGGGAAATGGAGTTCATAACTGATCTAGTTCCAGGTTCTGCTCCTATATCTATTCCTCCATATAGGATGGCACCTATGGAACTAAAGGAGTTAAAGACTCAAATTCAGGAGTTGCTGGAAAAAGGTTTTATTAGACCCAGTGTTTCGCCTTAGGGAGCTCCAATGCTGTTTGTGAAGAAAAAGGATGGGACTTTGAGGTTATGCGTTGACTATAGGCAGCTGAATCAGGTGATAGTGAAGAACAAGTACCCACTGCCTAGAATTGATGATTTGCTTGATCAGCTATAGGGAGCTCAAGTACTTACTAAATTGGACTTGAGGTTAGGGTACTATTAGTTGAAGATAGCAAAGGCTGATGTACCTAAGAGTGCATTTAGGAGCAGGTATGGGCACTATGAGTTTCTAGTGATGCCATTTGGACTGACTAATGTCCCGGCAGCTTTAATGGCCTTGACGAATAAGGTGTTTCAACCCTACCTAGATCGATTTATGATTCTGTTCATTGATGATATCTTGGTGTATTCAAAGAGTAGAATGGAGTATGCTGAGCATCTAATAGTCATTTTACAGATAATGAGAGGGATACAGTTGTATGCCAAATTTAGTAAATGTGAATTTTGACTGGATCAGGTTGTGTTTCTGGGGCATATAGTGACTGGAGATGGCATATAAGTGGATCAAAAAAAGATAGGGGTAGTAATGAATTGGGAAACTCCGAGGAATGTGTTTGAAATTCGAAGCTTCCTAGGATTGGTCGAATATTACCGGAGGTTTTTCAATGGGTTTTCTTTGATCTCAGCCCCTCTAATAAAGCTTTTGAGGAAGAATGTAGTATTCAGATGGAATGAAGAATGTCAACAGAGTTTTGAGGAGCTTAAGGATTGGTTGACTACGGCATTTGACTATTCCATCAGAGATCGGAGGATATGTGGTGTACAGTGATGCATCACATCAAGGATTGGGATGTGTATTGATGCATCATGGCAAGATGATCGCCTATGCATCGAGACAATTAAGGTCTCACGAGATCAATTATCCAGTATATGATTTAGAGGTAGCTATAGTTGTCTTTGCTCTAAGGCTTTAGAGACATTAGTTGTATGGAGAGACCTTCTAGATTTATACAGATCATAAGAGTTTGAGATATTTGTTAGGTCAGAAGGAGTTGAACTTAAGACAGAGAAGATGGATTGAGTTACTGAAGGATTATGATTGCACAATTAAGTACCACCTAGGGAAAGCAAATGTGATGCCTGATGCTTTGAGCAGAAAGTCTAATACTAGTGTAGCTCAGATTCAGTTATTGAGGCTACCTAATTTGATTCATTTGAGAGCACTGAATGTGGAGTTGAATTTGGAACACGATGATGACTTGGTTGCTACATTGAAACTTAGGTCTAGGTTACATGAACAAATTAGAAGAGTACAGAGGAAAGATCCCAATATGGTGAAGCTTATGGAAAAGGTAAAGATGAATCCGAATTCTGAGTTTGAGTTGAGGGATGAGACTTTATGGTTGAAACAGAGGCTTTGTTTGCCTACTGTGGACAATCTAAGGATGGAGATATTTGAGAAAGCTCATATGGCCGCCTATGCTATGCATCATGATACTACCAAGATGTATAACACATCGAAGCAGCATTTCTAATGATCTGGAATGAAGAAGAAAGTAGTGGAGTATGTATCTAGATGTATGACTTGCCAGTAAATTAAAGCTGAGCACCAGGCTCTGGTAGGTAAGCTTCATCCGTTGCCCATTCTGGAGTGGAAATGGGAACGGATTACTATAGACTTCATCATGGGACTACCTAAGACTCCGAGGTAGAATGATGCTATATGGGTAATAGTGGACCGGTTGACTAAGTCAGCCCACTTCTTACCTATTAGAGAAAATAATTCACTTGATCAGTTGGCCCAGAGATATGTGAATGAGGTGGTAAGACTACATGGGCTTCCAGTGTCCATTATATCGAACAGGGATCCCAGATTTACTTCGAGGTTTTGGAAGAGCTTGTAGTTTGCTATGGGCATTAAGCTGAACTTCAGTACAACATTTCATCCTCAGACGGATGGATAGAGTGAGAGGACAATCAAGACTATTGAGGATATACTCAGGGCGTGTGTATTGGAGTTTAGAGGAGCTTGGGATCAATATATGACATTGATAGAGTTTTCATATAACAACCATTACCACAGCAATATTGGGATGGCACCGTATGAGGCACTGTATGGTAGAATGTGTTGATCGCCATTATATTGGGATGAAGAGAGATTGAGAATGGTTGAAGGCCTAGAGTTGATACAAGACACAGTGGATAAGGTGAAATTGATCCAAAGTTGAATTAAAGCAGCTCAAGATAGACAGAAGAGTTATATGGATCAACACTGACGGGATATGGAGGATAATGTGAGAGACAGAGTATTCTTGAGAGCATCACCTTGGAGGGGAGTTCTGAGACTCCATAAAAAGGGCAAGTTGAGCCCTAGGTACATTAGTCCTCATGAGATCACTAAGAGAATAGGACCTTTGGCTTATAAGTTGGCCTTACCGAATGAGATGTCTCAATTGCATAATGTGTTTCATGTTAATATGTTCCGAATATACCGGTCGGATTCGACACATGTGATACCAGCTCAAGAAATAGAGGTTGCTAGTAATTTAAGCTATGTTGAGGAGCCGATCAAGATAATGGGATCTCAGATCCAATAGTTAAGGAACTGAGTCATTCCATTGGTGAAAGTCCTTTGGAGGAATCACTCAACTGAGGAAGCAACTTGAAAAATGGAGGAGCATATGAGGAGACAATACCACCACCCGTTCAAATAAGTAGGTAAGAATTTCGAGGATGAAATTTTTTTTAGGAGGGGAGAGTTGTAGCATCCCATTACCTGTGGGAAGGTTAAAATAGTAAATATGAGTGAACAATGAGAGCTTAGAAAAAGCTTTCTTTTTTCATGCTCATGCATTATATGATATGCTCATATTCATGAATATTAAATTTTTGCACATGAAAATAATTGTACGTGCATTAATAGACATTTTGGGTATAATTTATTTCTAATTGAATTATGAATGTGATTTTGTGGAGTTAATTATTACGTAAATGTTAGCAAGATTTTATGGCATAGGTTAATTGAACTAAAGTGTTAAGGTAGTAAGATTTCATGAAGGACATTTTTTTAGGAGGTCACTTAAGGATAAAAGATACAAGGCATATAAAGAAGGGCAAAATGGGTATTTTATATTCATTAAGGGTATAAGTGGAAGAAAAAAAGTAGTATTTTAAGGAAGAAGCAAAATGTGAATTAACAAGAGAGAAAATGAAAATAGAAAAGAGGAGAAAAGAGTTTTGGTGGTTTGAAAGAAAAGAAGAGAGTTTGAGCTAGGGTTTCCTTATTTCTTAGCTTTTGAGAGAGATTTTGAGGTGGTTCAAGAAGAGAAAAACGTAAAGGAAGAGAAGAGCTTTCGTTAGAGCAAAGAAAATCTTAAATCGTTCCAACCTCCATGAAGATCGTATGAAACTAGGGAGCTAGGGCTAACTGTTTTTTTTTTCAAGATTTGAAGCTTAATCAAGTAAGTTATGCTTTAAATGTTATGGGTATTCTTAAATGAAACTAAAATGATAAGAAATGTGGGATTGATGACTTGATTTTGTGAGTTGAATGTGTGTGATGTGGGTGGTGAAAACTCTATTTAAATGTCATGTTTTTGTAATTGTGAATGATCATTAATGACCGATGATTTCTTATAGACATGTTTTGGAAGTTGGATGATCCATATAATGGTGTTAGGATGAGTGTAGAAAATCAACTATGAATGGGTTAATAAATATGTTCTGTTTTTGGTTAATGATCAACTATAGATCACGAATTGATTTGTGAATTTTTTGGATTTGTAGTGGAGTTGGGAATGAGGAGTGATGAGGAAGAAAAGGTGATCTTGGTATGAGTTGTGTTAGGGTAAGATTTGGAAACAAAAATTTAGTAGTTGAGCTGGAAAATGTTGCAACAACATGACCTATAAGTATGCTTCTGTGTTTTAGCCATAACTTATCGGTGGTTGTTCAATTGAGATGATTCTTAGTTTGAATTAGACTAGCAACATAAGGATACATTTTGTATAGACATCAATTTCAAATTCTGTCTTTAAGAGTTTCCAATTTTTACTTGAAGTTCAATACTGGGTGTAGGAAAAAAAGTGCAGAAAAAACTGGATACATATTGATCTTTTGTTCTGTTTTCTAGATGAATAAATGTGGATCTCTCTGGGTGTTTTTGTGATGATGTAAAATGAGTCTAAATCTAAATAAAGGGATTAATTTGGTGTCTTTAAATTTGAAGGATTAAGGTGATAGTTGGAAGTGAAATTAAAGAGGAAATAAAGTTGAATATGTGCAGAAAATGGATGATGAATGCACATATATGTGTATGTTCTGTTATTAGTGTTTACGATCAATCATGGGCTACAAATTGTTTATGGATTATATTGAGTTGAAATGGAGTTAGAATAATGGATAAATCATGGGCATTGAACTAGAAATGATAGATTAAGCATGAGGAACTGAATGTTGTAAGTAAAGAGTTAAAAATTTTGATCTGAAAAAGCGATGAGTTTTTTGTACTAGTACAGAGAAGTTTTGTCAAAGTTGACTGTATGAAAGTTGGAGATCTTTCTTTAAGCTTTCTATTGATATAAAGTTTGTAACTTTTTGAGTTTTGGATCTAAAGTTATGGAGGTTTGAAGTAGAGATGTCGGCGGAGCAAATGAAGTAGAGTGTGGTGACTTTGCTGGTTTGACCAAAAGGTTGACTCACCCTGAACAACTTTCCTTCTTTTGGCCATAACTTCTTCTCTAGAACTCCAAATGATTTGATTCTTGAAGCAATATATTCCTAAAACAATTTTCTATCCCTAAATAAACCTTTGTAGCATTCTGAATTGAATTGATAAATTTTGATCAAATCAAAGTGTGGAATCTGTTGGAACAGTGAAATAGGATTTTCTTCCTGAACACCCTTCGGTATTTTGATTATATCTGGATCTATAGGATTCCAAATGAGACGATTTTTAATTTTGATTAAACTAAAGATATAGTCTTACAAATTGTCTCAAGAATTCGAATTTTGATTCTTTCTCTAAGATATTGAATTTCTGGATGGAAGTTGTACGTAGTACACTGTTTTTTATTGTTAACAACCCGAAAATGTTGGAGATATATCTTCCAAATTACTGAACCAAATTCAGTGATTTTGATGTCAATGAAAGATCAGACATAGAGTAACACTTTTATAGGTGATAGTATGACTAAATTACATCAGTTTCGCTTTCTAATTGAATGTGAACAGTAGACCCGAAAGTGTGACTTGGAAAAATCTGAAGTGAGTCAATAAGAAATAAATTGAGATTTTAATCGTTTTAGTGAGGCATAAACCTAAGTAGAAATTATACTTAGATGAGTTTTGATATGAGAATGATTTTGTGATTAAATTATGTACATGCATCGTACATAATTCGTTTCATACATGTGCATTATTGAACACTCATAATTTTGCAAATTGTGATAAATGTGTATGGTGCTTAATATAGAGGAGCAACTGGAACGTCAAACTCTAGACGTTTCCAGAACTTCCAGGCATTAGCTTTAAGAGCAACTTGTGAGTAACCTAGACGATCTCATTTAATTACTTGTTTGCTTAATTTTTGTTTGAAATGATTGAATGAATGTGGCTTGATTGTTGGTTCCGAACAGGAGGTCCGATGATTGTGATGCTTGGTTGAGATATTGAAGTGTTGCTTGTAAGTGAATGAGATGAACTAAGTGTACATAATTTGATGATAAATTTGTTTTGAATGAGCAGCATTTGCTTGTAAGTGAAAATGTGATTTTAAACTTAATGTTGAATGGCGGAATAAGGTCCGATGATATGGGAATGTGATTGAATGGGATCATGCAAGTGTTATTGATGCATTTCATTTCATGAACGCATGAAACATAATTGTAGTTGTGACCAGAGTAGCCACCGATCAGACCTTAAAGCTCAACAAGTGAAAAAGAGCCTCGAGCTCAAAAGTGCTTCAAAGCCTCAGGCTCAACATTTAATGAGCCCTATAAATGGATACGGGACTGGTTAGTCACTTGATTACAACAACGTAATAATTGGAAAAGAGTCTCATGAGCATTCCATATGCATTTTCTTAAGTATGTTTAATTGATTGAAATGTAATTAGCTTGCTTAAGTGAAAATGTGATACAAAATCAATTATACGAAAATGTGAATATATGTTATGTGAAATGATTTGTTACATGAAGTGAGTGAACCATCAATGATGGTTACCTCATTGAGTTTGCAAAACTCACTAAAATTGCAACGTTATCTTTTCAGGACCGAGAGATGACTCTAGCTACTGAGAGGCTCTACCAGCCATGTATATTGTGATTTGGCAAGAGAAGTCATGGCTCAAAGGTCGATCAACTGGGATTTTTGGACATATCAGATAGACTTTGTATATTTTGCTCTTTCAAGTAGTTCCTTTGTATTAGGTTTTGATAATATAAATGTAGTAAGCGTTGAAAGATACAATTTAGACTTTCAGTTTTGTGAAATGAAATGAGAAAAATTTTGGTTTTAAAATATTATGAATTTCTTATGATTCTTTATAAGTGAGTAATGATATGATGCCATGTGAAGTGAATGTAGCAATCGAATGTAGATCACCCTTATCATAGGATATGTACCGAAATGACCTCTGGATGTCCCAGTGTGTACCCTACGGTAAGGGGGTACTACACTCTGTGTGGGATTCCCACGCTCATGGGAATCCCTACTATTCCCGCGCATATGGGATTCCTCTCCATAAACTTTTTGGAGAGGATTCCTAAGTGGAATCACTACAATTCCCACAAATGTGGGATTACTCTCTAGAAACTTTATGGAGAGATTTCCCACACTTGTGAGAATCATTGCAATTCCCACGAATGTGGAAATTAGTGATCCCCACAATTTCTAACCTTCTTTGAAGTTTAAATGAATTCTCTATGATCCCAAAACCTACAAACACATTAAGATAATATCATCAACAAGAAATTTGAAAAGAAAACAAATTGAAATTCAACCAAAATCAACATGAGCATTAATCAAACTCGATTAAAAAATAATCAAACCAAAGAACTAAAAGAAAAAAACTAGACGAAGACAATCTAAAGGAAATTAAACATTCTAAGGCAAGGTTATTAGCTTGATTATTCTTCATATAGTCACACAAAAATGGAAGATAAGAGAGATAAATTCTTTTACTTTTGGATATGTCCCTCCATAATATGGTTTACAGCGGAGCCTATTGACTTTGAATGTTTCTTTCTTATCGTTTTTTGGCTCTACAGCTCTACAGGATAACACTTGAAGAATTTTGAAAGGCTCACTCCATCTTGACTTGTGTTTTCTGGGAAATAGTTGAAGTCTTGAGTTAAACAAAAGTACTAAATCCCAATTCTTGAATTCCTTCTTCTTGATATGGCCTTTATGCCACTTCTTATCCCTTTCTTTATATGGCTTGGCATTTTCATAAGCTTCATACCTTAACTCTTCCAACATGTCGAGGTGCAAAAATCACTTTTCTCCTGCCAGCTTCCAATCCATATTCAATTTCTTTATTTCCCAATATTCTTTATGCTCTAACTTAAATGGTAAATGACATGCCTTGCCATATACCAACTGATATGGTGCTGTGCCTATGGGAGCGTTGAAAACTGTTCTATAAACCTACAAAGGATCACCAGTTTCGATGAGCAATCTTTTCTTAAAATGTTCACTGTCTTCTCCAAAGTCTTTTTCCACTCTGTATTTACCACCTCCACTTGGCCACTAGTTTGGGCGTGGTACAAGAGCCACTCTATGATGTACGTTGTATCCTTTTAGAAGGTTCTCAAATGGTTTGTTGTTAAAGTGACTCCCCCTATCACTTATGATTGCTCTAGGCACCTTAAATGTAACATCCCATCCCAATGTTAAGGGTTAGAACCTAGATTTCAATAATGGGGAGAATAGCAATGTGAGAGCTAGAAAAATTTGCATTTCATGCCCAGTAGCATGTCAGCATACATGCATGTGAATTTGAATCATTACACATACAAAAATAAGTGTACATGCATTCATTGACAACTTCCTAATATGATTTTTTTAAATGTAATTTTTTTATTGGAAATGAGAAGTAGAGGGAGTAGAAAGAGTGATCTTGGTATGAGCTGTGATAAGGAAAGATTTGGAAACAAAAGTGGTGGTTGATTTGGAAAATGTGCACTGAGTGTGCATCGGTCTGTTAGCCATAACTTTTTCTATAGTTATCCAAATGAACGATTCCTTGTTTGGATTAAACTAGAAACATATGGCTACATTTATTATGAAGACATCAAATTTAAATTCTGTTTTTAAGAATCACAAAATTTTTCATGAAGTTGAGAACTAGGTGCAGTATATTGGGGGATGAATGTAAAAATTTGTGTTCTGATTTCGAGGGCGATTCTGGATTTGTTCTAGGCTAAATTAGAGAAAGTTGTCTTCTAAAAAGTTGTATATCTTTCTTTTATCTCTCCAACGGTATATAGTATGAAAATTTGGAGCATCGTAGCTGAAAGTTATGGTCCATATAAGGCAAGATGTTTAAGAGTAAAGCTGTATCTTTTCCTTTTTTGCTTCTTCTGTGATGACGTCATCTTCTTCTATGTTTTGTATCCTCTGCCTTTTTGTTTTTTCTTGAGTTGACGTCATCTTTTTCTATGTTTTGTATCTTTTACCTTTTTTCTTCTTCTGTGATGATGTCATCTTCTTCTATGTTTTGCTTCTTCTACCCTTTTGCTTCTTCTAAAGAACACCTTAATCCAATATTTCTAGAGAAAGTTATGGCTGTATCCCTGAAACAGGTTCAATATGATTGAGGACAAAAACATGTTTGATTCTTTTGGCCATAACTTCTTCTCTATACACTCAAACGACTTGAATCTTGAACCATTGGACTCTTAAGACATTACTATACATCTTTAAAAAAACCATATCCATCTGAAATGAAGTGGGAAAGATTGAGTGAAAAACTGGGATGGGTACAGTGTGTGTTCTTAAATACTATGAACTGGTGTTATTCTACTGAACATACTTCAGCATTTTGATGATTTCTGGATTGGTAGAGCTCCAAATGAGATGATTTCTGATTTTTGGTAAACTAGAGACATGGAGATACAAATGGTATGCAGAAATTGGAATCTATTTTAGTTTCTAAGATGTTTAAATTTCAGATAGATATTGTGCATAGTATACTGATTTGGACAGGAGCAGTCCAAAAATGTTTGAATTATATCTTTCGAATCACTAAACTAAATTGAATGATTTTGGTGTCATTAAAAACTTAAGAAAATGGGGGACATTTTCTAGAAGAAAGTGTTATGTTAGAATGTTCAAAGGTACTGTTGGAAAGACACTTAAGTATAAAAGACATAAGGTATAAATGGAAGGGAAAATGGGACAATTCTCAATCATTAAAGGCATAATTGAAGAAGAAGTGTTATCTTGCTTATAAATGAAGAAGAAAAAAAACGTGAATGGAAGGATAAGCAGTAGAGAATAATGAAAATGAGAGAGAAAGATAAAGAGAGTTTGATGGTTTGAGAGAAAAGAAGAGAGTGGGTTAGGGTTTAATTCTTTTTAGTCTTCAAGAAAGATTT
>JAOSBN010140594.1:0-26265 GCA_027563595.1 Erythroxylum suave | reverse complement strand
TAACACACTTGTTAAAATGTTCATTTATTTCTAACATTATTATTATTAGTTTGTCATCAAAATTAAGACATCGTAAATTCTTCCTGACTTAATAATCTCCCCCTTTTTATGATAACAAACATTTTAAGCTTTTTAATCAAGTTTCCATTACATATTTTAATTATTTTATTATACATTAAAATTATATAATAATATAACTAAATGCATATTTTAAATATTTATACTTTCATTTATGCATTAAAATTATATAATAATATAACGAATCAAATTGGCATGGCAGGACATTATTACTGCACATTTGTGCAGTATTACTCTGCTAGTAATCATACAAACAAACTTCTTATTCGATCAAAAATTCAGTTAAGGGTATATTTAGAATTAGGTTTCAAGAAGGGTATTTTTGGTATTAACTGAATAAAAGAGGGTAAAATAGAACTTTAATTTGTTAAAAGTATTTTAGTAATTATAATACTCAGGTTAGTAAGAATATTAATTTTTATAATTAATAATAAAGTGGAAAAAATAATGTTGAATTATTAAGTGTATTTGAGTTTAAAATTTTCATAAATTAGTCTGATAAAATTTTTGTAAAGTTTAGATTCGAAGGTTCGATTAAGGAGTAAATTGGACTATTAATTAGTTAAGTCCAAAATCGACATGAAGATAACCTTAGATTATATTCTTATAATAGTATTTTGTTATAAATAAATTATTTCATAATGAATCATATTTTTGAATTAGTCACTAATTAAATTAATGATAAATAATTACATATATCAATTTCAAGGTATTTTATCTTTACATTTTTTTTAAAAAGAAAACAAATTTTAAAAATAATTTTACAAATTCTTCCAAAGTTTAGAATATTCGTGTTTATATTTTGTTAAGTATATTGAAGTGTATTAATTATTAATTCGGCGAAAATATATTATTAAATAAAAATGACTGATAATAAGTTATACATGGACCACATTCATTAAAAAACTAAAATTAGGTAAGAAATCACTTTCATTAAAAAAATCCTAAAAAGTGGGAAATCTCCAAGAACATTGGAAAAAGTTGTTTCAGTTTTCGATCGCTTTTATCTATTTCTTAGCCAAAATACAGACAAGAGACGAAGGCAGATACAACTAGAACATGCAAAGAAACAAATCGATACAAAAAAAAAACGTATATAAAGTTATAAACAGATATATCAGGGAAAGAAAGATATTAACAATTTGGTGACTGTTGGGCTGATCGGTTTGAGAAACCATGTTTGGTACTAAGAAACTGCTCGGAAGCAAAGGAAAGAAGAAGAAGAAGATGGAGAAAAGAACGAGACGTGACGTCGCGTTTGGAGTGCCTTGACTACTTATATTTATGACTAAATGAAGTCGGAATGTGGAGAGTGAGGACCGGGCAGAGATATATTGTGTGTTGATTGACTGACTTTTCTCTGCCGAATGAAACACAAAGATTCTTTGAATTTTCTTATGATCGACGTGTTCACAGGGTACTATGATGAATTTTCTCCTTGAAGGGGAAGGGTATGCCATGGAAAATGTTCAATGAAAGAAGAAATTATTAGAAAACTTAAGGAAGAGATCGTAAAGCAAACGTGTTTTGTATATGATTGAGCTTGTATTGTGTGTTGACTGATTGACTCTTGTCTGCTGAATGAAACACAAATAATCTATATTAAATAATCTTAGTAAATTATTTAATATAGATTATTATTGAAATAAAATCGAGTAATTATATAACCAATTATATGATAATTGATATGAAAACAATTAGAAAGATAGTTAATAAATTTTTTTTTTAAAGTTTGGAATAGGATAACATTTTTAGTAATTAAAATCATAAAAATAAATTTAAATATATATAATCAAATAAAATGTGGCATTATTTTATTCTTAAAATTGAAGAGACAAGTTAAGAAATAGTGAGGAAAAAGAAAAACAAAAAAGGAAGTAGAGTGAGTCAAACTTAATAGTACAAGTGAATTAAAGAAAACGCGTTGCTTGCTGGAACCACTCTTCTTCTTGTTCCTAGTTTCCTTAGCCTACGACAAATGCACTGTCTCTTCAACCATCATTCACCGGTAAAGAGATCGGAAGGAAGAAAAAAGGCACCACTGTTTAGACACTCACTTGCCTACTGCCACTGTCTCCGTCAGTTGCCTCAAGCTTGCTTTTCCTCTACGGCACCGATGATCCCAAGGCTTTGCTTTGTCCAGTTCCCATGTGAAGGGTTGTTGTGTTTTGAGCCAGGCCGGTCCCTAGCGTTTTACAGGCTATAAGCCGAATAAAAAAAGATCTCAATAAATTTACAATATATAAATATATACATTTTTAAAAAATATTTTTATTATTAAAATTTAATATTCATACATAGGTGATTCAATTTATAAATCTATACACTCAACAAAATATTAAATGATTATAACACCAGCTAATAATATTTTGCAAATATTATGATCAAGGTCTAAATTATTAAATAATATTTTTAGTAACTTTTAAATTTAATTAACTTCAGTGATTTTTTATTAAAAATTTTCTTTTATAGGAATTAACATAATGGTAAATGTAGTAATCTAATGCTACCGACTTATTTATAAAAAAATCAATCAAACACATCAAACTATTTAAGGTCTTATTTAATTATCAAATAATTTTTATTAAAATGCTAATATAATGTCCACGTTAATGAAAAATTACAAATTAATTATAATATGTTCAAATATTTGATAAGTTAAAAATAAATAAAAAATAAAAAACTTTACCACAACAAGAAAACAATATTAGTGACCAAACTATGTTTTGTTATAACAAATAGAAAATATTAGTCACCAACATATGTTTTTCCACAATTGCAATTAATTCTCGCCAAAATTATTTTGACACCAAATTTCATAGGTTTTTAGTAACAAAAGTTAGTGATAAAATAAAATTTAACACTATTAATATATTAATAGTGAAAATTTAATTGTGGAAGAAACTAAATTTCCACAATTACTATTGTATTAGTGACAAAAATATAAAACGTCACAGATAATCTAAACAATAATGTCAATCAATTATCTTGTCACAAAAAAACTCGTATTTGTGAAGAAACAATAGTTAGTCACAAAAAAGTTGTTACTAAATGTCTTAACTCTTGTAGTGCTTTAAATTATCACTCAAAATTTAGAAGACATAATCGTGAAATTTTTTTATTATCAAATTTGAGATGAAATATCTTAGATTTATATGTTAGTGGAAATAAACAAATTAGAGTATAAGAAATACACTCAAATGTTTTAAAGGTATTTATAAATATAACAAGTTAAAGTTATATAGCTAATAAAAAAATCTATTTAGCTTCTAAGATTAAAAGTTAACGCTAACTTTTTCGATAATATAACTAATAAAGGAAGTTATTTATTAGTTAACGTTAATTAATAGGCCCTTAGTAAGGGTAGCCCCAGGCACAGGCAGGTTCAGAGTGAGAGTACGGCCATAGAATTTAGCAATTGGGTTGGAAGGATAAGTAACGGAGGGATTTGGAGAGGATGTTTTGTAACAACTCATTCCCAACTGACATATGCACGTGTGTTTATCAAATACACGTGTACATGCTTGTCAGAAATGACATGTTAACTATCTCACCTTCACTGTATATAACATGGCATCATACACTAATCATTTACTTATATGGTTAACTCCAATTCCAGCTTAAAAGATCAAGCCAATACAGTGCTCAAAGCAAGCAGAAAAATCACACATTCAAGGTAGAATTTGGTTGGATTTTGGCTAGAACATGTGGGCAATTTCAAGCTGATTTTTTACTTAACTTTGTGAGGGTAAAACATGGATTTTTGTATAACAATTGGACATTAGCATAAACGTACATAGGGAGACAAAAGAAGTGAGAGTTTCGGTGGTGTGTGTGTGAAGAAAGAAGAAGAGAAAATGAGATGACCAAACTTGCTCGTGCAGAAACTCACCATCTAAGATGTTAGATGTCATGTAATTGAATAGCCATGTATCTTATGGTATGTTCAACACTTATCAAGCTTAGGTGCTGCCATTTGTCACCCTTTAATCAGTCTACATGTCACTCCAAGATTGGTCCATTTGTCACATAATAATTGGTCCATTTGTCAATTAATTACTAGTCCATTTGTCATGCATTTAACTATGCCAAATGTCACTCAATTTGAGAATTAGTCATTGTAATTTTTCATGCCTCAATTAGTCTTGCCACTAGGCATTTTTCCTAGTCCAAAAAAATATCTCAAATTTTTAGAAATTTCCAAAATGTCACCAAAAATGCTAAATTAATTCTAATACACACCAATTGAATTTTCAAGACAAATAATCCACAATTCACATTTTTAATCCCATTAAAAATCACTTATACCTGAAAAATGTCAATGAATGCATGTACAAATAATTATAATGTGCAAGATCAATAATGTCGTGTATGTGTATGCCACATTATGCGTAAGCATGAGTTATGCTTCCTAATTTCTCATTAATCTCTAATAGTCACCATTTTAACCCTAATTGAAGTGATAGGATGTTACAATTCTCCCCTTCTAACAAAAAATTTTGTCCTTGAAATTCTTACCTGTTAATTCGAATAGGTGGGGATACTGTAGCCTATATGATCCTCAGTTTCCCATGTTGCTTTCTCAGTTGAGTGATTTCTGTAATGAGCTTTCACTAATGGAATCACTCTGTTTTTCAACTGCTTTGTCTTATAACCCACTATCTTGATCGACTCCTCAATATAACTGAAGTTGCTATCAATCTCAATATTTTGAGCCGGTAATGCATGAGTAGGATCAGATCTATATCTTCTTAACATACTCACATGAAACATATTATGCAATTGAGACATCTCGTTAGGCAAAGCTAATTTATATGTTAAAGGTCCAATTCTCTCAAGAATCTTATAAGGATCAATATATCTCAGGCTCAACTTGCCCTTTTTACCGAATCTCAGTACACCACATCAAGGAGACACTTTCAAAACACTCTATCTCCAACATTGTACTCCATATCCTTTCTATGTTGATCTAGGTAGCTTTTCTGTCTATCCTGAGCTACCTTTATTCAACTCCTGATCAATTTCACCTTCTTTACAGTATCCTGTATCAGCTATGGACCCTCAATCGTTCTCAAACCTTCCTAATCCCAGTATAGAGGCGATCGACATTTTCTGCCATCAACGCTTCATACTTTGCCATCCCAACGCTGCTATGATAATAATTGCTATAAGCAAACTCAATCAATACTATGTACTGATCCCAAGCTCCCTAAAACTCCAATACACATGCTCTAAGAATATCCTCAATAGTCTTGATAGTTCTCTCACTCTGTCCGTCTGTCTGAGGATGAAATGTTGTACTAAAATTCAACTGTGTACCTATAGCTGATTGTAAGCTCTTTCATAATCTCGAAGTAAATCTGGGATCCCTGTCTGATACAATAGACACTGGAACCCTATGTAGTCTCACAATTTCAGTTACATATCTCCGAGCTAATTGGTCTAATGTATTGTTCTCCCGTATTGTTATAAAATGGGCCGACTTATTGGGCCTCTTTTTCTAGTTTCTGATCTTTGCTCAGACTGACTGTCCCTCAACAATTGCTCCATTCGAATTGAGGTTGCTTTGAGGTTAGTAAAACTGCTCAGGTTAGTAAGAGCTAGCCTTGTTCGAATCTCCATGTTCAGGCCTTCTTCAAATCTCCTACATTTATCTGCCTCAGTAGAAATTAGGATAGAAGTATACCTCATCAGCTCATTGAATTTAATCTCATAATCTGCTACAGACATTCCACCCTGTTTCAGATCTGTGAACTGCTTCCTCTTCCTCTCCATGTATACCTGGGGCATGTAATTTTCTTTGAAAGCCCTCAAAAGGTCTCCCCAAGTCAAAGTGCAAGGCCTGGTGGCACTACCAGGAATAGTCTTCCACCATTGATAAACCGGGCCTTGTAGCAAAGAAATGGCATAGTCGAATTTTTCGTTCGACTCACAATAAATCTGACCAAATACCCATTTTATTCGCTCTAACCATCTCTCAGCTTCTGCAGGGTTTGTACTGCCATAGAAATCTACAGCTCCCTGCTTTCGCAGTTTGTCGTACCTCCTTTCCCTTCTCTCAATGATTCTTGGAGACACTCACTCAGGTCAAGATACCGATGGCTCTCTACTAGCTCCTTTTGATCTCAGGTCAGCTGATCAGTGTTTAATTGTTCACCTACGTTAGATAACCTATAATACACAATAACTTCAATTACCATCCGACATTTCCATAACATTTCACACTTAATACTATCACTTATCCCTATGGATGCCAAACCAGGCTCTGACACCAAAATGTAACACCCCATTTCTAACTGACATATGCACGTGTGTCCATCAGATACACGTGTACATGCTTGTCAGAAATGATATGTTAACTATCTCACCTTCACTATACATAACACACATCATACACTAATCATTTACTTACATGATACACTAATCATTTACTTACATGATTAACTCCAATTCCAGCTCAAAAGATCAAGCCAATACAGTGCTCTAAGCAAGCAGAAAAATCACATTCAAGGTAGAACTTGGTTGGATTTTGGCTAGAATATGTGGGCAATTTCAAGCTGATCTTCTACTTAACTTTGTAAGGGTAAAACATGGATTTTTGTATAGCAATTGGACATCAACATAAATGTACATAGGGAGACGAAAGAAGTGAGAGTTTCGGTGGTGTGTGTGAGAAGAAAGAAGAAGAGAAAATGAGCTGACCAAACTTGCTCCTGCAGAAACTCACCACTTAAGATGTTAGGTGTCATGTAATTGAACAGCTATGTATCTTATGGCATGTTCAAAACTTATAAAGCTTAGGTGCTGCCATTTGTCACCCTTTAATCAGTCCACATGTCACTCAAATATTGGTTCACTTGTCACACAATAATTGGTCTATTTGTCAATTAATTACTAGTCCATTTGCTACACATTTAACTATGCCAAATGTCACTTAATTTGAGAATTAGTCATCCTAATTTTTCATGTCTCAATTAGTCTTGCCACTAGGTATTTTTCCTAGTCCAAAAAAAATGTCAAATTTTCAGAAATTTCCGAAATGTCACCAAAAATGCTAAATTAATTCTATACACACCAATTCAATTTTCAAGGCAAATAATCCAGAATTCACATTTTTAATCCCATTAAAAATCACTTATACCCAGAAAATGTCAATGAATGCATGTACAAATAATTATAATGTGCAAGATCAATAATGTCGTGTATGTGTATGCCACATTAAGCATAAGCATGAGTTATGCTTCCTAATTTCTCATTAATCTCTAATAATCACCATTTTAACCCTAATTGAACTGATAGGATGTTACATGTTTAATATCGCTCACTTGACGGATGTCTTCCCTGATGTTTAGTTCGTTTCTTCCACTTTCTGTCTCAAATTGAGGTGAACTTTTGATAACGACGATCAAGTATTTTCTTCTACTGAGTAATGGTAGCAAAGATAGTTTGTGGGTTATAGAGGGATTCACAATTTCATAGAAGGAAACGATAAGAAGAGAAGATGACCATTTTTGACCGATTCACTGAGAAAGTGTTTAGTAAAAATTTGAGAAAAAATAAATCTAAGTGTTTAGTAATTTTAGTAGTTTGGTTTTCTAGGTTGGATGGTTACTACCAAGTCATTGGATAATTCCGACTTAGATGTTGTAACTTGAAATTAGTTTATGGAACATCCTCAAACGTAAAAAATAAGATCACCATATATTTTTGAATAAATAATAAGTATTTTTTATTTACTGAGAATATATAGATATATTAAATAAATACAAACAATTATCATAAAATATAAAATAATTTAATAATATTAACATCAATGATTGAAAAATTGGATCAAAATGACTGATTTGAATACAATAAATACGAACTGATATTTATTTCAGCTCGGTTTATATTTACAACCTTCGATAAAAAATTGGTCATTTAAGTAAAAATTAGGTTATAATCATCTCGTTTTACTTTTGAAATCACTGTTCTACTTTTACTATTTCTATCATTCAAACCCATTTTATGTAAATCTTACATAAATGTAGATTAGATGAGTTTTTTTTTGGATTAATCGGAAAGAAACTACAGTACAAACTACATAATTAGCCTAGGAAAGCTTAGCCCAGATCGGTCCTTAAGGAGGATGGGGAGACACCCGAAGGGGGCATCAACAAGTGTGGTAATCCGTAAGTCACATCCTGTTGCGAAATTGGCAAGCGAGTCGGCACACCTATTGCCCTCCCGATAGATGTAGCAGATGCGGACGACCCATTTGTGATTAAGGAGCGTGTGTATGCTATTAATGAGCGGGTTCAGGGAAGAAGGGCTCTATGCGGGGTCTATAAGGAGGCTAACCACTTGTTGAGAATCTGTTTCTAATTCCACCTGGCAATAACCTAGTTCCTATGCCAGGTTTAGCCCAGTTAAGATGCCCCATAGTTCGGTTGCAAGTGGGGAGCACCAACTTAAGTTCTGAACAAATCCACCCTTCCAATCCTCGACGCTATCTCAGATAAGGCCGCTGGTTGATGCTGAGGGTGGTGATCTTTTGTAGGCTCCGTTTGTATTGAGTTTCACCCAGCCAGGGGTTAGTTTGGACCATCCGATAAGTTACTGATGCTGGGGTCGGTGTCCAGGAAAAGTTCGATTGAAACTAACTGTGGCTAGCTATATCTGGTCGAAAAAGGCTAAGATGCTGTCAGTGGGGGAAGTCGGCTAGGCCGCGTGGCTATCGAAGAGCACTCTATTCCGCCAGGTCCATAGAAACTAACAAGCAATGCCAAAGATTAAATTCTAGGGCAGGCCGTTGATCGGGCGGTGCTGGTTTAGATTCGTGTGGAGCCAAGCATGGGTATATAGAGTAAAAAACTCTGGGGAAAGGTCATGCATAGGGAATGTGTGCTAGAGACTGCGCGCTCTGGGACAGTCTCTCATGATGTGCAGGGAGGTCTCTTCCGCTCGGCAGTGTTGACATTCCATTGTCGTGGTCAGGTGGCAATGCATGCATTGTTGATTGAACAGTAGTCGGTCTTGTGCTAGGAGCCAGAGAAATGATCAAATACGTTGAGGGCCTGCCTAGCGCCATATGGATTGCCAAGATCCTCCGATGCCATGGTGGTTATGTTCTATAATCATCAATAAGCGGATGCCGTGGTGAACTGGCCGGTTCCCGATCTCTCCCATATCATCTTATCCAGGCCTCGGTGGGGCTGTGATGGGAGAATACCTGCAATGAAAAGACTGACAGAGTGAGGAAGTAAGTATTGAAATTCATGCCAAAGCCAGTTACCTGAAGTATCCACATAGTGTGCAACGCGGTACACAAGGTCATAGGTGCGTATGTCGACAAGTGTATGGTCAAGGAGAGGTCCCAAATCTTCTACCCAAGGGTCCAACCAGAACCGAGCTGTAGTGCCATTACCGAGAATCCATTTCAGCCCTCGCAACACATGGGGTCAAATGGTTGTGATACTCTGCCAGATCATTGATCCGTTGCCTGCTTTGAGAGTGGGGGGCAGGGTTGCATTTTACCGTCAGAATTCTCACCCAAAGTGTAGTTGGCTTCAATATGAGGGCCCAACCTAATTTAGTGAGAAGTGCGTCATTGGTCTCAACAATTTTTCGTATGCGAAGGTCACCCAATTCTTTCAGTTGACAAACAGTTGTCCAGTTGGCGAGGTGAAGTTTCCTCTGTCCCGAAGAAGAATCCTACAAGAAGTTGTGCATAATTTTTTCCAGATCGTCGTAGAGGCGTTTAGGGAGACGAGTTATTTGCATAGTGTAGGTAGGGAGAGCGGAGATGACAGATTGGATAAGAGTGGTACGTCCTGCAAACGATAAATGAGTTTCAACCCAGCCTGAGAGGCGGTGTTGGACCTTGCCGAGGATGAATTGATACGTACGTTTGTTGACCCGTTCATGCAACAAAGGGACTCCAAGATAGCGATCTAAGTCTATGGCCTGTTGGAAGCGTAGATCCCGGCTCAGTTGTCGTGCCATAGAACAGGGAACGTTTTTGGAATAAAAACAGTGTGATTTCGCATGACTCATCTTCTGGCCAGAGGCAGTGCAAAGGAGGTTTAATGTCTCACGGATGATCCGAGTTTGATCTGGAGAAGCTTCAGAAAACAGTATGAGATTGTCGGCAAAGAATAGATATGATAAAAAAGGACCACGTCGACTGAGGCGGATGGGCTTCCATCGGCCTTGGGACACAGCTTGAGTGATTAAATGGCCCAGACGTTCCATGCAAAGTACGAATAGATAAGGTTATAAGGGGTCCCCCTGTCAAATTCCCCAGGAAGGGGTGAAAGTTTCACTAAGGGCCCCGCCCTAATTGACTTGCATGGTAGCCAAGGAGACACACTTCATGATAAGGGAGATTAATGATCCAGGGAGCCCGATGTCAATGAGGGTATCGTGGATGATGTCCCAAGAGCGGCGATCGTAGGCTTTTTTGAGGTCCACCTTAACTGCAATTAGACCTTTCTTCCCATATTTCCTGCACATTGTGTGGATAACTTCTTGAGCTATGATGATATTGTCGTCGATCATTCGCCCCGGGATGAAACTGTATTGAGTGGGGGCAACAAGCTCAGTCAGAAAGGGTTTTAGTCTCTGGACCATGACTTTAGTGAGGGCTTTGTAGATCATAGAGCACAGAGTGATTGGTCGGAAGTGAGTGATAGACGAGGGGGAGGGAAGTTTGGGTATCAGGATCATGATGGTGCGGTTGAGTTCAGTGTCCCAAACTTCGTGACGAAGAGTGTGTTGGAGGAGTTTGATCAGGGAAGGCCCCATGGTGTCCCATTAGGTTTGGAAGAATAAGGCAGTAAAGCCGTCAGGTCTGGGGCCTTATTTAGGGCCATGGCCAAGATGGAGGTTTTGATCTCTTCAGGTAGCAGAGGCTAAACCAATTCCTGAGAAGCCCTTTGTGGGAGGGTGGGGAAACATTCCCTCATCAGAAATGGAGCAAGATGGAAAGTCTTGGCTGTATAAAGCTTCTTTAGGAAATGCATGGCTATATGATGGAGATCCACTGGGTCGGAGCTGGAAATGCCAGATTCGTCAGTCAGAGAGGTGATGTGGAGTTTCCTTCATTTAGCAGCTGTGACAACATGGTAGTATCGAGTATTCCTATCGCCCTAGCTGAGCCACTGGCATCTGGAATGTTGGTGCCAATAGAGTTCCTCTTGAAGAAGGACCTGTTCCAACTCGGTGCGAAGGTACGATTCCAGCTCTCGGAGGGAATTGGAGTTCGTCTCCTCCAGAGCTTTTTGAATACCCGTGAGTCGTGACATGAGACGCTTTTTGCGAAAAAAGATATTATAAAAGGTAGAGAAGTTCCATCGTTGCAAATGTACTCCTAGTTGGTGAAGGGTCCCACTAAAGGACGACATTTGAGGGTGCCAGTGATCTTTAACCGTTTGGTCAAAAGTTTCATTGGTCAGCCAAGCTAATTGGAAGCGAAACGGCTGAGGAGAGGTAGGCTAGGAAGTGGGGTGGAAAGTTACTATCAGCGGCCGATGATCCGACTTGAGAAATGGCAGGTGGGTTACTATAGTGTGAGGAAAAGAAGTTGTCCAGGCCGGCGAGCCAAAGGCTCGGTCTAAACTAGCGAGTGTCTGTCCGCGTCGCCATATGAACCTGGGCCTGGTGAAGCTCAGGTCCTGAAGGTGGCAACTATGGACACAGTCACGAAAGTGAGAATTGATGATCGTATGGTTCCTCGCATGTCCTCGTCGGTCGGTACTGTCGAGCTTGGCATTAAAATCTCCCCCGATAAGCCAAGGGTGTGAAGTAGCCCTGGCAATTTTCAGTAGATGCGTCCAGAGGTAGTGCTGAAGGGATTAATTGGGGCTGGCATAAATAGTTGTGAAATCAAACGGAGTTTGATCCCAGTGGACATGTACATGTATAAATTGTCGTTGGGCTAGGAGAATTTTAATACTAATGTCTAAGCGCCATAAAAGCCAAATACCACTGGAGAATCCGTTAGCTTCCACCCGAAAAGAGTGTGGGAAGGTTAGATTGTGAATAACCTTTTGGGCCCGGTCTCTACTAATTCTGGGCTCGACAAGAACAATAAGCATAGGGTTGTGGATCCGTATGAAATTCTTGAGAATGGGCCAAAAGTTTTTTCCTCAGGCCCTTTGACAATTCCAGATGAATATGGACATAATAAAGGTCTAGAAAATGGGAGACTAATCTTATTCTCGCTGGGGGGCTGCGGGGGCCCCCGGTGCTAAAAGCACTGTTGTCGAAGAAGGATGCGGGTGATCTGCCATCGGTGAGTCTATGATGTCCGAAACAGTCAAGGTATCGCTCTGGGTGGGGTCTGGTGGTTTAGAGGGAGGGAGTATAGGATGGTAGCTAGTTGATGGAAGAGAGGGGACTTCGGTTAGCATATCTTCTTCCATGGCATGTTCCCCTAAATTGGAGGTCACAGCTGGTTCTAATGAAGGGTCCTTAATTATGAGATTGTTGTGGGAGGGAATGCTAATGGCCTGATGGTGTGACTTGTGGTGGGAAGGGCCAATGGCTATCTGCTGATGGGTAGGGGGGTTATTAACGTGGGGTGTGTGGCCAACGTCCATCAGTTGATGGGGAGGGGGGTTAATAACTTGGGCTGTGTGGACTGGGGTGAGAGGAGTAGCTGGGGTTTGGGCTGTTGAGGGATGGGCCTTGGAGTTGGAGGACGCAAGCCCACCCGTCGGATGCCCTGGAGGACGAGTGACCCGGTTAGTCATAGATATATATGTTAGTGTTTAAGATGAGCCACGTAAGGGTCGAGATCGCGCCGTCTGAGGGGGGCTCATGGTGGTTGGAGAGGATGTGTGCGTTGGGGGGTCGAGCGAGCCGTTAGCTGTCAAGAGATGAAACCTAGAGCCCCGAGAAGTGTCAAACGATTGATGTCCTTGACTGTTAGTTCTTGTGGCCGTTGTGGGGGTGGCGTTGGACTTGGATCCAAGGTCCAGACGTCGCCTAGTGGAGGTCTGGGTTGGAAGTATTCGGGCTAGGATCGGAAGGGAGGGCGGCGGGTGGGCCACTGACGTTAGTCTAGATATGCGGTGAAGACGGTGTGCGCGCAGGGCAGCTGGCGGCACGATGGCCTACGCGTCCGCAAGAGAGGCATATTTGCGAAAGGCCTTCATAGGCCACTCTGATGCGCTTGCTATCCAACTCCACAATAGGTCGTAGAGGTTGACTGAGGTCAATGTCCACCGCTACTCTGGCGAATCGCCCTCGCTAGGAGTACTGGGTGGTGGCATCAATTTTAACAGTCCGTCCAATGAGATTACCTAGGGCGGTGAGGATAACGGGATGATAACGGGCAACCGAAAGTTCTGGGAACCTGACTCAAGCGAATACATGGGAGACTTGGCTGAAAGAGGGGCGGAACGATGGGGTCCATGGTTGCAGGGAGAGGCCATGACCGAGGATCACCCATGGACCTTATGTTAGGGCGTTGATGTAGTCCTCCGTTTCCAGAAAGTTGATCATGAAGGAATCATTGTCTATGTAGATAATTTTCATCGGCCCAGTCAGCTTCCACATGGAATTCAGCGGCTTCGCAGTAAGGTATATCCATTTCGTCTTCCCATGAGCTTGACCACAATTGCCTTTTCCCATTGCTTATTGAGACGGCCTTGGAACGCATTGGATAATTCGATGCTGGGTCCGAAAGTTCCAGAGATGATGTTGATGTCACCTTCTTCTATTTCTACCGGTTCTTCAATGGGCCACTCGGGTGTGCTTTGCTCTGTGGTCAAATGACCCTGATTGCAGCTCTATAGTCAGGTAATACTGATTGTGGCGAAAATGGAAGTGGGGGTGGGTCTTCTTCTCGTTCACAGAGGCGAACTTTTTTGGCCGTATGGCCAGCAGGGTCTGGTGGGGAAGGTTGTCATTGAAGGCAAGCAGGGGTCTGTGGGGAAATTTGGAATGAAAGCTACAGTAAAAGTTACAGGGGACACCGACAGATCAGATGAGTTACTGCTTCTATCTTGTTCAAACCCATTTTCCCTTATATTTTTTATGTAAATCTTACGTAAATGTAGGTCAGATGAGTTAGAAAAAGACAAAATAGTTAGAAAAAGATCAAAATAGAAAAAGCGGAAAAGCTGATCTTTAACCTTATCTTAATACGTAGGGCCAGTCTTTGAAACAAATTTTCAGAATTTGTCAGGTTATTTGAATAGGTGGGGCCCAACAGATTGACCTGTCTTAGTATAAAGGTTGAAATGTTAACTGATATTTTTTAAAAAATCTTCAAAATTTTTAATGAAAGTTTTTTCTTTTAATTGTATCATAATTCATACAATCTTATAAATAAATATATTTTTTAAATTTATATTTTTTACTAATAAATTATATTTTCAATTTTAAATTCTTTATTTATTTCTTTATACTTTAATTTAATTTTTAAAATTATTATTTTTTATGATTAATAAATTAAATTATTAATTAATATATATAAGTAATCTTCCTTAAGATAATTTAAGAATATATTAAAAATATTCAAACTATAACAAAACATGTTAAGAACATTAAAAACTTGAATAAAATTAGACTTCTTTCTATTGATTTTCTTTAAATATATTTCAATTTTTATCAATTTTTAAATAAATGATAATAAATATCTCAACCATTTGTCATAGATTGTACAGTGTGATGATCCATAACTGAACTAGCACAGCCACACCAGGACCCCTGAAGTAAAAATCTCTTCACATTGAGACAGGTTTTATATTACCTTAAGCACAACCGTTACATGACAGGGAACTTACCTTCCAAGGTCTGCCATGGCATGTGGGAGATGAAGGACGCCAGCTCCAACCATGACAGTGACATTGTGGAAAGCTAAATGCTACATTTTGCTTTCCTAGAAGAACGGGGCATAACTCAATCGGCAAAAGTTTGGGTGGTGTGGTGCCTGTCATGCTAGCAATCTATAGGGTGAGGGTTCGAATTTTGGGGGCAACCTTTAAGATTTGAGCCCCTTGTATGGTGAGATTAGTGGGTAAGCCCAAATCCCTGGTCAGTTGAGGCACATCCCGCGATTTACCTCCTCCATCAATCTTAAGAGTACAGGGGGTGGGAGCTCCTAATGTTGGAGTTCAACATTTTAGAAGAAGTAATAGGTAGCCACTCATCAATTGCCTTCTGCCTCGCAATGCTTCGCCATCAATCGCCTGCTTCATCGTACAACAACTCGCTGTTAGTTTCTGTAAAGCGCACAAAATAAAAACAGCATAGCCCACCACTACAATCAGTGTCATCCACCACTACAATCAGTGTCATCTAGTTTAAAATTTCTCAATAAAACAGAATATGAAAACATCTAATAATAAGTAGCTTTATCTTTATATAATATAGGGATTATTTTCAGTAGATTCACGTACAAATATAATAATAAACAAATAACGCAGGTTAAAAACTTAAAAATGTAAAAAAGTTATACAAATGTGACAAAAAAATTAAAAAAAATAAAAATGTAATAAAATAATTAGATGCATAATAAATAAACAAATAATTAGAATAAAGTAATAATAAATAAGCCCAGCCTATAAACAACCCATCCATGATCTGCCATGGCACGTGGGAGACTAAGGACGCTAGCTCCAACCATGGCACTGACATTATGAAAAACTAAATGCCACCATTTTGCTTTCCTATAAGTAGGAATGATTTAATTAGTTTCTACTCTTTACTTAAGACTTTTTTGTAGGAGATTTTGAATTTGAGTCACTGAAGAAGAGAAAAAAGAGAGAATTTTTTTTGTTGATGATCTTCTAATCTCCTAGGTATGCTCCTTGATCAGATCAATTGTCGACCTCTCACTTCCAGGGGCAATGTGGGAGTTGAAACTACTAGAAGATCTGGGGTTAATGGGAACCTGATGCTGAGCAAGGTCAATGATCAATCATCAGCTTACCAATCTGAAGACTCTTTATGCGCAAAAATGTACAGACTCATAAGAACTTGAAGAACCTTGAGATTCCAGATTTAACTCCTTTAGAACTCTTAAAATAAGCTCTTAAGGGCTTAATATTAGTCCGATAAAACTGAAATATCTAATATATAACCCAATAAAATAATAGGAATATCTTCTTTTTTTTTTGTGTACACAAGTAATAAGTATATCTAATATATAACCCAATAAAGTAATAGGCAGCCACCCATCAAATGCGTTCTGCCTCGCCAACGCTTCACCATCAATCGCCTGCTTCATCATACAACAAGTCGCTGTTAGTTTTTGTAAAGTGCACAAAATAAAAACGGTCGAGCCCAGAAACTATTAAACATGTATAAAAGGCTAGTAGCTAGAAAATGATGAGAACACCAGCTAAGTTAGCTCTTCTTCTTCATCTTTCTCTTCATTTCCCAACTGGTATCTGTGTCTAAATGCACCGTTCTTTTTCTTGCACGTGACACTTCTCTTGTAGGTTTTCTGATTATCTTTGTTTTGCAATAAATTGGGAGGAAATTGTGGAAGTTAACTACCCAAAATCTCTTAACACATAGGCAAAATTTAAACAATTATTTTATATCTTTTTTATGACTTTGGATGATCCTACACTTGTTTATAGTTGGATTGCATGTTGTAGTTGTTTGAAACAAATTGAAGCCATGCAAAGAGATGAGAAAATGGAGAAAAAGTAGATGGAAAATGAGGAAACCAGAGGACATAGGAGAAGAGGAGAGTACAATTCTGGAAAATTTAATAATTTTCTTATGTGACAGTATATTTTTTCTTATGTGACAAGTAGAACGGTTGTATTACATAAAATACTTTTGTATATGAAAAAAGTATTTTAACGTCATACTTTTGTATATGAAAAAAGTATTTTAACGTCATATTCCTATCATAATTGCTTATATTTATGCTCTCTTACTTTAAATATTTAACTATTTTAAATAAAGCATATTTGTTATTTATTGAATTATTATCCACAAGATTTAGATTTATGAATTTTCGTGTTATAATTTTCCTTTAAAAGATTGATTGACATTATCATAGTAGGATAAGATATTTTGTCACAGAAAAATGCAGTAAATGCTGTTTATGAATTGAATGTATAATAAATGATGATTTAGAAGATTATAGAAAGTTAGTGAATTAGCTAAGTTTAGTGGGAAGGACCAATTGAAAATTTTTAATTAAGTATTTTATTTGTTATAAGATTTGTATGGGAAAAAAAGTAATCATCAATATAAATTGATTACTTTGAATAATGACTCAAGAATCAAATTATAGCATATTAATATGAACAAAAGGAATATTATATTCTATGATGTTAAAGGGTTCGTAAAATTTTAGAGTTTAAAGTGTTGGTTATTTATTATAAAAAATTAATTTACATTTGTATTAACAAAAAGAGCATATAATTAAAGTTAATGATCATAATTAATTGATTAATAGGTTATAATATATGACTTAAAGTTAGTGGTTAAATTTAAATTTAAAGTCAATTTGAATGCTATAAATACAACAAATAAAAATACTATTGAAATGCAAAATTTAAGAAGGTTTAGTAGTACGCGATCTTACTCTTAATTAGTAGAGAGATTGTGTTTCGAATGCTCTGAACTCTAACTTTAAAACAAGCCGGCCTTGGGCAAAGGCAACTTGGGCAACCTACTCATAAACAACAAAATAGGCCCATTTTTGCTCTCATAAAAATAAAATGAAATAAAATAGAGTTCATTCTTAACCTTACAAAGAACAACAAAAGATCCATATTTTGTTTCTTTTTATTTTTAAAAGCCCAAAAATAGGTTAACATAGGGCTCTTTTTTACTTTATCTGAGGCCTATAAAATACTAAGAACTACTCTGCTTTAAAATGATAATATTATTTTGAACAGTTCGAGTTTGGAGCTTAACATAATCACCAATATTTGTCCAAACTTAAAAATTTTAATAATTAACTTAGATATTGCTAAGCATACAAATGTAATATTAAATAAAGGTAAGAAGACCTAGTTAGTTAAAGTTAATACTGATTATCTCTAATATCCAATCTTGTTTGGCTGCAGCTTAGAAGACAAATGAAACATTGTTAGAGTAAGGAAACAAAAAGCCACAATCAAAGTTTAAAAATAATTTCACAACGTGGGCTTCAAGATAACATGATTACACTATTCTAAACTCAAACCAAACCAAAAAAAGAATTTTAATTTAAGTAGTTTGAATTGATTGTCATTGCTGTTTGTTATAATAATTAATAACTTAGTAAAGTACATACATAACAAAATTCTTTATAATGACCCAACATTTGTTCTTTAGTAAAAAAAGACATTAAAATATTTTTATATTAATTGATCTGTCACAATTTGTGTTTTTATAAAATTATTAAACATATTAACTTAAATCAGATGTGAAAATATGTGAATAAATAAGAATGTTAGAAATCCAAAATCTCAATATTTCTTTTACAAAGATACTCAAGCAAATTTTGAATTTTATTTATCAAATATAAAAATTTTTATTTAGAAATAGCTATTCACTTATGTAGAGATAACACTGCATCCTAATAGACCTTCTTAGATTCCGCGTTTCGATGAGACTTTTACTGAGTGCTGTGATTATTTAAATGTAAAAGTTTTATTGAATAAAGTAAGTAACAATTTTTTTAACGTTTATAGAAGGAGCTACTTGAAAATATTTTTGTGAATCGTTTTTCTAGTATACAAATTAGTTCCCTTAATCTATATTTAGTCACTACTGATATATAGTCCATTTTATTTATATCAAATACATTGTTTATAAGTATGAATTTAGGAAACAACCTCTCAACTTGGCTGGGTAAGTTGTTTATATATATATAAAACGTTTAATTCTAAATAATAATATTAGTTTTTAACAAATAATATATAGACTGAACAATAAATGCTGCGCACATTTGTATTACTGTTTAATAAAATTGATTCATAAAATTAATTTATCTGTACATAAATTATATTTTTTTAATTTACGTAATCAAAATTTAAAGTTTTATGTATATAAGTGGTTCAGTTTCATATCCATATCTATTTCTGCTCTTATATTAGCGTGTAAGAGAAAAAGTACATGAAACATAGAATTATATTCTTTCCCTGAAACGGTCATACTCGTGCCACTTTTAACGTTAGACTGGACGTGTTCTAACCAAAAATTCATGGCTGTATCTGTATGACTAATCTTTCCCAAGCTTTTCCTGCATCATCTAACAAAGCTCATGCCGTTAATGGAGATTGCTATTAGTTGGAAAAACAAAATCTTTGTTCAGGAAACTCTCTCTTTTGGTAAGAACAGCTAGCAGGAAACTGAAACTCCTTTCTTTTTGGTAAAGATCATCAGACGATTTTGACATGATCACACAGATTGAGCTGTTCACATTAATTTCTTCAATGCCAGGCCTAAATCTAGGTAGCTTTACGATGGCTTCCGCTAAACTATTGCAACACTTCTCCATTCCTGTAAGTTTTGATAAAAATGCATACGTTCGATTGCCTCAGTGCTCTTACAGGCTTTGATTCTGTCAGCTGGTCAATAACTTGGCGTGGGACTCGAACCGATTAGCATTAGGAGAACTGACGCAACTCTCTTGGATGAGTCCCATTTTAGAGATTTTAAGACAGTTCAACCACAAACTGTGTTTCCTTCAGACAGGATTAATGGCTTTATAAAATGATATCAAATGACAAAACACACCCTCTCTCTCTCTCACACATACGCACACACACGAGAGAGTGGAAAAGAAGACAAGAGGAGAATTAATTAATTCAATCCCAAAATAGAATACCACACCATAGGTTTCGGTTAGACTCCTTTTATTGGAAACAAAAATTAATAAAACATTAGAGTCTTAGTGCAAACTTCCTATTGAACCAAAAATTTGGTCAAATCAAATGAAATGCTCAAGGAAGAAGAAAGCCGCGCCTCTTTCTTCACTTGCTTCATCATGATATCGGCTACAATTAATGAAGATGCATGTTGTTGTCTCCTTTCCTTTCATAGCTCATTCAAGCTTGATTTATTTATGTTCCTAACATTGCCGCCCTTAAATCAAGCTAGTAGAAATTTATTATTTCCAACAATTTCTTCAGTTTGTGACACAACTCAAACTTCAATAGTTTAGTAAAATATGTACAACTTGTTCTTTAGTGTGATAATAATTAATTACTACTTCCTTTTCAGTTACTAGCTCGTGAATTTTATGAAACCAAATTGGATTTTTGCACAGTGCCATTGTGGACTTATTATCACATAATAATTTGGTTGGAACATATGTTTTTGATAAAGTACTTCAAGCATTCTTCTTAGCCATACTGCATGTGTAGCACAACTAGTTACTGCAATGTATTCTACTTTAGTTATAGATAATGCAATCACGGGTTGTTTCTTTGAAGACCATGATATTGCACGGGTGCTAAGATGAAAAACATAACCTGAAGTGTTATTGTTTTTGGTTTCTATATCTCCTTATCTATGTAATATACAAAATTCACATAATTGATATTTGCATAAAAAATTCCTTCATTCAAAGCACCTTTGATGTATTGAAAATTCACTTTGCTCCTTCTAAATGACAGGTATGAGGCTCCTCCATGAATCTGCTAAGTAATTCAACTCCAAAAATTATATCTGGTCTAGTTGTAATTAAATAACTCAGACTTTTTATAGGTCTCCCTTTATCTTCTTTTATTTTTTTCAATTTCCCTACAATTGGGGTAGGAGCCGATTTTAAATTCTATATCTTAAATTTCTTCAAAGATATCATTGGCATACTTCCTATGGGAAATAAAAAATTCATCATCCTGTTGAATTACCTCTATTCCAAGAAAATAAGAAATTAGACCTCTGTCATGTCAAATGATTTTACCATAGCCTCCTTAAATTTTGTATTCATCTTTAAGTTGTTTCAGTAAAAATTAAATCATCAATATAAAGAAACACAATTAGAATATCACTAAACTCAACAAATTTAACATACAAAATATGCTCAAAAGAATATCTTTCAAAATCACACTTCATGAAGTATGAATAAAGTCTTTTGTACCATACTCTTAGTGCTTGTTCAACCTATATAGTGCTTTTTTCAACCTATAAATCTTATTTTCTTTAACTCTAATTTCATATCTTATAGGTTGCTCAACATATATTTTCTCTTTCAAAATTCCATTTAAAAATGCAGATTTTACATCCATTTGACAAATCTTCCAGTTATTTTGAGTTGAGAGGGAGATAATCATGCGAATAGTATCCAATCTTGTCGTAGGAGCAAATACTTAAAGGTAACGGGTTAATTACAAAAAAAAAACTTAAATTTTTGTCAAATTTTCAATTACAGCTTGAAATTTAAAAAGTAACAATAAAATGCCCAAATTATCAATTTTCCAATTTTAGCCCAACGATAGTCTCATTGTTATCTTCGCTGACATGACACTACCAGTTGTTAATGAACCCTTATTATTCAGACACGTCAGCGTAATTAGTAGAAGTCAGTCTAATTAGTGAAATGACATCATTTCATAATAAAACTAAGATGACATCATTTCAACAAAATTTAGACAATCACACCCCATCATTGTTCTCAATCTGTAACCTAAATCCCTAACTTTGCTCTCATTCAACTTTTCTTGTTGTCTATGTGCTTTAGTAACGTCTTTAATCTAAACAACTTTTTTTTCTAGTAGATGAGAGCTTTCAAAAAAATGGCTACTTGGACCAAATCGTGGACTTCATTCCAAGAATGATAAATACGCATTTAAAGGATTTTGCAGCTAGCGGAACTCAAACTAAAAGTACTGATGAAGTCATGTTTCAGTTAGTAATAGAGATAACTAAGAAATCACGAGTAGCTCCAATACTCATTTTGCACATTTTTTATGCTTTACAAATTAAACTTTTGGATCCAATATACTATATGTTTCATACTATCTATTTCATTTGCCCTTTGTAGCTATACCTCAATCAAATGTAGCAAAATGGTATGAGATCAATTGGATGTAATATATGGAAAGAAGAATTCGAGTGTCTTCAATGGCTTAATTCTAAGGAACCTTACTTAGTGCTTTATGTAAATTTTGGCAGCATAAGAATGTTGACAACTAAACATCTAATCAAATTTGGGATGGGAATGGCCAAAAGCAACCACCCATTTCTGTGGATAATAAGACCTGATATGGTAGTTGGTAGTTCTGCAATATAACCTCCAGAGTTCAATGAAGAAACAAGACAAAGGGGTTCATAGCTAGTTGATGTCCATAAGAGTGATTTCATGTGTGAGTGAGAGGAAAGTTAAAATTTTAGGTTATAGATTGAGAACACGACGGGGTGTGATTGTTTAGTTTTGTTGAAATGAAGTCATCTCAGTTTATCATGAAATGACATCATTTCACTAATCAAATTGACTTCTACTAATTACGTTGATGTGCCTGATTAATGAGGTTCCATTGATATGTGGTAGTGATACTTCAGTAAAGATAACCGTGAGACTAATGTTAGGCTAGTATTGAAAAAAAAGTGATAGTTTGGGCATTTTCTTGTTACTTTTTAAATTTCAGGTTATAATTAAAAAATTAACGAAAGCTTGGGTTGTTTTTAGTAATTAACCCAAAAGTAATCAATGCCTAGTTTTTACTTATATCCTTTTACAACCAATCAAGCTTTAAAGTGGTCAATCTCACCATTAGGCTTGTAATTTGTTTTGTACACCCACTTTACTCTTATAAGCTCTTTATCAACAGACAAATCTAGTAATTACCATGTGTCATTCTTTTCAATTGCATATATTTCATCATCCATAACTTTCCTCATTTCAAGTCATTTGATGTCCCCTCATAATTAACCGATTCTTAGTCTGCAAATAAAGCAAAATTGATGATCTATTTATTGGATAGATCATTGTTAGTACTTATCACATAATTTGTAATCTGGCTAGTAACTAACGATGTCTTTGGGTGTCCTAGATGTCTCTGGCTGAGATACTGAATAGGTCTTAATATTTTCTTCTTCATAGCTTTCTAAAATTACCACTAACCTTTTTTGAGAAGTTGAAGATCAATCCCATATTCCTTACTCATTAAAGGTTACATCATGGATAATAATCATCTTCTTCGTATTTGGATTGTATAATTTGTAGGCCTTTGAATTTGTAATCTAGCCTATAAAAATACATTTCTCACCTTTGTTATCCAACTTCTTCCTCAACTGATCTGGTACACGGGCATAAGAAATACACCCAAAACCTTTGAGATGCGGAATGGAAGGTTTCCTCTTGCTCCAAACTTCTTCAGGTGTTTTGTCATTAAGGCCTTTTGTTGGACACCTATTTAAAATATAAACTATACAAGCAACAACTTCTGCCCAAAATTCTATAGGCAATTGTTTAGATCTTAACATGCATCTTACCATGTCCATAATAGTTCTTCCTTTCTGTTACTCCATTCTGTCAAGGTGTATATTTGGTGGTCAATTGATATTGAATTTCATTTTGCTTAAAGAACTCAGTGCATGCAAGATATTCTTGACCTCTATCTGTTTTTAATGCTTTCATTTTGCAGCCACTTTGCTTTTCCATAAACAATTTAAATGATTTGAATGCATCATAAGCTTCTGATTTCTATTTTAGAAAATACACACAGGCCTTTCTACTAAAACCATCAATAAAAGTATTAAAATACTTATCACCTTTATTAGATGGAACTTCAATAGTACACTGATCTGAATGAATAACTTCCAATAGCTTCTTTGTTGTATAGGACTTTCCAACTGGAAGTACATCCTTATGCTTTTTTCTTAACTCATATGTCTCATATACATGGTTAGGAATACTCACAATAGGTAAGCTAGACATAAGCTCTTTTCTTGATAGATAATTTAATCTAAAAAAAGTCCAAATTGCATGTGCCATAGCCAATTTACGTCAGGTATCACAAAATTCAAGCAAGTAAAATTTTTATAATGAATTTTTAGTGGGAATAGATTATTAAAAAACATCTTTACCTTTGCAATAAATATTTTACTCTTGTTTATCAAGGTGCAAAAATCACGGAATCTGCATTTTATAACCTTTATTTGATAATTGACCCATGATCAATAAATTATGATGAAGATCAATAACATAAATATATCATAGATAAAATTTTTAGAACCATCCTTAAGCCTAATAGATACCTGACCTTTTCCTAAAACAGGAATATTTGAATTATTCTCAAATTTAACTATTAACTGAACATTTTCATCTAAAGAGGAAAATAACTCTTTATTCCCACACATATAATTACTATAACAAGAATCCAAATACCATATTTGTTCATCTTCCAAAAAATAGTTGCTTGCTAGAAATAAACTTCCTATATTATTAGAATTTTCACCAAAATGTTGGTATTGATTTTCTACAACATTTACCTGATAGTTTTTCTAAGATATGGATCTACAATCAGTAGCTTTGTATCTATACCATCCAAAATTAAAGAAATTAAAATTATTTCTCTGTTGATATTGATTACCTCATCCTCTATTGATAGGCTCAAAATTATTTCCTCCCCTTCCTTGACTGAATGTTCTGGAATTGTTGTCTCTCCCCTAGTTAAAATTATTGTCAGGATCTCTTCGTCTAAAACTACCTATACCTCTGCCTCGAAATCTTCTCTTCCACCATTATTAAAACCACCACCTCCACCATCTGCACTTTGATTAGATTCTGTAACATTATTGAAATTCACTAAGCCTTTTAAGGCTTCTTCTCTTGTCTTGTATGTTCCAATATTCTGTTAACATGACTTTAAATGCAACCCTGCTACAGTTATAGTGTCCATATCATTTGACTTTGGTAATGTAGTCACAACATGGTCAAATTTAACAGGTATCATGCATAAAATTTTTCCCACCACCTTACTATCTAAAACATCCTCTGCATACAACCTCATCTTGTTGACAAGATCAGTAACAGGAGAAAAATATTATTCAACAATTTATGAATTAGACATTTTATACCTCTTATACTCTCAATGCTGGGACTGTAATTTGGATTTTTGAGCCTTATCTATACCTTTGCAAGCCAGCTTAAAGATACTCCACGCTTCTTTAGCAGTTTTAGTATTAGTAATTTTGCCAAAAATTGAATAATCTACTCCTTGATGAATTTGAGATAACGCCAATTGGTCCTTCCTTTGGGCATTTATATCGGCTCATTCTTGTAAGCCTTGATCAACAAGGCTCTAAATATTGTGAGCCTTGAGGTGGGCAGACATTAAAATTTACCAATAATTATAATCAATTTTGCCATCTAACTTGGAACTTGATTACATAATATTATAATTTTTTGACATCTTTCACTTTTAAATGAACCATTCTCTCACAACTATAAGAACACACACACACAGATACTTTTTTTCTCACAAATCACTTTAAAAACTGAAGCTGGATTTAACTAACTCTGACACTAATTTGATATCAAATGAAAAAACACACTCACACACACGAGAAAGGGGGAGAAGAGAAGAGTAGAATTAATTAATTAAATCTCAAATAGAATACCACACCCACTATAACAGATAAGCTTATTGACCACGAAACCAAATGTCGCTAAATATTAAAACATTGTCGCAAATATTAATTTGCGATGAAAAATAATCGTCACCTTAATGTACGTTGAATCCCAGTAGCAAAATAGTATCCGCAACATTTTCTTGAAATTGTTGCAAAAAGGTTTTGGATTCATAATAATTTTGTCGGTAAAACATATAACCAACGAGAACAAAGAATGTTGTACATATAATTTTGGGATGTATATGTTTCGTAGATAAAGTTTTTACTTACTAAACCATAGTCGTAGGTAATTATTTTTAGTGACGATTTTTTTGTAGCAAAATATTTTTAGCTACTAATTGTTTGTTATAAGTAAATGTTTTTAGAGACATTCTTGTAAACATAGGTAACAAAACTAATGACGATTCTATTTTTATAGTAGAATAGCTTTAGCTACTAATTTCTTATTATAGGTAAATGTGTTTAGAGACGTTCTTGTAAACGTAGGTAATAACATTTTGTGACAATTTTGTTTTGGCAACTAATATTTTTTAGTGACATGAATTTAATTTTAAATTTAAATTTTACTATAATTGTTAGAAACAATTTATCTTAATTTATTACAATTTTAAAGACAATTTGAAATATAAATTAGTTACATTTTATAATTAATGTTGGTGA
>JAOSBN010140564.1:0-26269 GCA_027563595.1 Erythroxylum suave | reverse complement strand
ATGAAGTAAAGATCAGAGAGTATTATGATATTTCCGATAAAATGTTAGGTTATGATATATGTATTCCGATTAAGAGTTGGGTCCCGAAAATAGGATCCAACATTTGTGGTATCAGAGCAAGAAGATGAATCAATAATGATCAAGAGTCGGACTTCAGAAGCGGGGTCCAACAATTACGGCCGTGAAAAATGAGAACAATGAGTTTGTCTCTACAAGGATTCAAAATATAAAGCGAGTGTACATTAATTACAGGAAGTTAAATGCAGCTACAGGTAAGGATGACTTTCCACTCCCATTCATCAATTCGATGCTTGAATGACTTATAGGATGATCTCACTAATGTTTTCATGGTAGGTATTCAGGTTATAACCAAAATGTGATTACGCTAGAGGATCAGAAGAAAAGAATCTTCACATGCCCATTTGTTACATTTCCCTATGGAATGATGACGTTTGGACTTTGCAATGCCCCAGTCACCTTTTAAAGGTATATGGTAAGTATTTTCTATGAGTATATTGAGCACATTATTGAGGTCTTTATGGATAATTTTACCATCTATAGGGATTCATTTGATGTGTGCTTGGGTAATTTGAATTGTGTACTTAAAGGATGCATTGAAACTAAACTTATTCTAAATTGTAAAAAATGTTATTTTATGGTTAAATAAGGAATATTTTTGGAGATCAAAGATAAGAAAGGTGTAAAGAATTCAGTTATAGACCAACTGAGTTGAGTTATGAATGAGGAGGATTTAATACCATTGCAAAAGTAACTTTTGGATGAGTAACTAATTACTCTTCAAGATCAGGTACTATGGTATGCTGATATTGTGAACTATCTGGTGAACGATGAAATACCTAATGATTTGAGTACAACTAGACAAAACAAAATAAAGAGTCATTCAAAATATTATATTTGGGATGATCCTCAATTTTGAAAGGGTTATTCTAACTAAGTGATTAGGAGATGTGTCACTGAATATAAATGTGAATCTATTTTGAATTTTTCCATTTGTATGCTTGTGGCGGTTATTTTGGGCCTAATAGAACCACTAGGTAAATACTTAAATGTAGTTTTTATTGGCCAAACATATTTTAAGATTCCTATATGTTCTATAAAGCATGTGAACAATGTCATAAACAAGGTAATTTATCTCATAAAGATCAAATGCCTTTATCTTTAATCCTTGCATGAGAAATTTTTTATATATGGGGCATCGATGTTATGGGTCCATTTCCTTCCTCTTTTAGTTTGGTTTACATTTTTTGGGTTATGGATTATGTTTCTAAATGAGTGTTAGCTAAAGCCACTAGGATTGACGATTCTAAAGTTGTTGCAGAATTTTCCAAGTCTAACATTTTTGCTAGGTTTAGAACACCACGAACATTGATTAGCGACAGGGGTACACATTTGTACAAACTAATAGGAAATTTTTTTTAAAAGAAGTACCATTTTACTCATAAGGTTCCCATGACCTACTATCCATAGATAAATGGGCAAGAAAAGTTATAAAATAGAGAAATCAAGTCACTTCTTAAGAAGACAGTGAGCCTGAATAAAGATTGGGTCAACAACTTGATAATGCTTTTTGAGCATATAGGACTACATACAAGACACTTATTAGCATGTCTCCATATTGACTAATTTACATAAAGTGTGACATCTTCTAGTGGAGATTCAACACAAAGCTTTTTGGACAATTAGGCAATGCAATATGAAGATGGATGCAATAGGTGAACTCATAAAATTGCAACTGCAAGAATTGGAAGAGCTTAGGCTTGACTCTTACGAGAATTCAAAAATTCACAAGTAACCAATTTTATGATAAGATGATTCTTAGGAAGAATTTTATTGTCAGAAAAAAAGTTCTTCTCTACCATTCCTAACTTAAGCTTTTCCCAGGTAAATTATGTTCCCATTGGATTAGATCTTTTGTTGTTACTAATGTCTTTTTGTATGGTGCAATTGAAATTGAAACCTTACAGAAGAATAAGAAATTCAAAGGTAATGTTCATCTGCTAAAATCCTTCTATGAAGGATTCCAAGTGGAGGATATGGAAGTGATAGTTTTAGAAAACCCTCCTTATGAAGATTGAACAATATGGAGTCGAGCCAACAACAATAAACAAAGGCCCTATTTGGGAGGCAACACAAGGGAAGATTTTGTTAAATATTCCATTTCTTGCATTTGATGTTACATTAAAGAAAATGTAATTTTTAAATGTAGGGTAAGGATCATAGTTTTATACATGGTTTTGAGTTTAATGGTTGCTTATGTGGCTTCTTAGGTGATTTTCAAAATCAAACAATCAAACTCATATTTTCTCTTTTCTATTGCTTTTAAAACTATATAGTCCTAATTAAAGCATGAATTGACTAGAAAAAATTCATGGAAACTTTAGCATGTATTTTCGCTCTTATGATTGGTCAATATGCGTTGTCTGTAGAAGGGTAATGACTAGTAGTAGATACAAGCCAATGAGATTTTGAGCCTTATTAAACTGGCACATCCATATTAGTCTTATTGTCTTTTATTTATTTGTGACCATTATGATATGTACATCCCGACCTTGGTCTGATTTTTTATTGAAGACCATATTTTTATCACATGCATTAATAAGGAAATCATATAGGCATTCTTTCTTTTTATAAACTATATTACTCAAATAGCCTACCCATTGATGTGAATTTTCCTTTATTAAGCCCCTTTGAGCCTTATTTCCCTTCTCTTTTTCTGCTAACCACATTACATGCTATTAAACTTAACCAAATGTCCTACCCAGGCCATAAAACTAATGGAGCATTTGTTAATTGTTGATGATTGTGAATATACAAAAGTCTAAGTATAAGGGTGTGCATATATGGGATTGGCTATAATTGTCAAAATGTCATGTTATGAATTACATTGTTGGTGTAGCTTCTTTCAAAATAAAAAAGAAAAAAGATAGTAAAACAAAAGAAAAAGAAAAAAAATATGAATAAAATTATTAAAGAGGAAATACATTTGTTTTGAAAATTTTTTAATTATTGGCTTCTCCTCCTAAATTTGTATTGAATGGGTGACTCGAGTATGTTGCATATGAGGAAGAGGTTGTTTCGGTGGTTATGCTTCATGTGGCTTATGGTGTGTGATCTTGAATATGGCGTGCATTCATCATAGTTGTTGGTATCCAGTTTTGAATGAATGTTAGCATATACGCTTGATATTTCATTAAGTGTTGCTTTTGCTTAACTAGCTTGATAGCTTTTATGCTACATCATCCAAAATACATCTCACCTTACCTTTACCAACATTACAACCTTAGAAAAGTCCATTGATTCATTATTATGTATGTGAATTTTAGTGGTGGAGAAATAAAACGATATGAAAAGTTGTGAAAAGTCACGATCATGAATAGTATTTAATTTGACCCATGAATAAATCTTATTTAAACACATTTTTCCAAGCCTACCTCTAGGTTGCTCAATTTCTAAAGGTGTTGAATGTTGATTAATCATGAGTAGAAGCATTGAATGTTGAGTTCTTGCTATGGTTTTGAAAGTTATTCATCTTTCCTTATAATTATGTATTCTTTGGAAATATGGAAAATTAGTAAGTTTTTTGGTTTGTGACTTTGGCTTTAACAATTTGTCCAATGATAGCTAAAAGTTAAGTATGGGGAAACTTGATATGTGCTTAAATGTTTATAAATTTAATCCTTGTCACTTAGCGATTAATGTTTTAAAATGCTTAAGACACTTTAGTTAATATTTGATCTTAAGTACAATTTAGAAGCATAATAGCTAAAATGAGTCAAAAGCATACTCATTGAGCCATCTTCTTGAGATTCACACTCAATTGGCTTTATGGAGCAAGAAGGAGAAGGCTTAGAATGAAGTGGAGGCAAGAAACATACCAAAAGAAATGAAAAGATGCAAATTCATGGTTATGGGAGGTGTCTTTTGGCTATGAAAGATTTGTCATGGCCTTGAGACCTAAGTAATACTAGGTGTCATATGTAACATACCACTCCTATAAAGCATATACCTAACATACTGAAGGATATTTGGGAACATACTCTACAAAAATGGCACGTTAAGATACTTACATTAGTTTGTACTTAACTTTTAATCCATCACACCTAACATAAAACATTCCAATAATCATTGTTCTATTTTTATTCACAAACATATACAGTCTCAAATGTCATTACATTTCCAAAGTTTATGCATACAATATACAACAGATGAAAGATACCATTCTCAATGCAACATGATTAAGAAATTTACAGGTACAACTGATCCCAACACTGACTCATATCTAAATGCAGAAGTTACTTCAACTAGACTAGCTAGATTTCTCCTGAAACTAAAAAATAATGTTGCAATTTTGATAAGTTTACAAACTCAATGAGTGAACCGTCATCGATGTGATCACTCAAAACAAACATAAATATCGCAACTATATAACAAAGTTCAATTAGGATCTCACATCATTTAGAATCAAATCCTATATATATCTCATCATTCAGAATTTAGTACCTGATTACATTATACATCATATTCTGACAAGTCTGCTATCAACACAAGCATTTCATGTAATTATTTTAGAATAATTCAATCATTCATTTCAATTATTCATATCATCCATGTGTACAAAAACATAGCATATCATTATATCAACTCAATTCAGACTTTCTTTGCAATTATTCATATGATATATGTAAAGATGTATATATGTAATACACATGAGACTCCACTTTCATTTTTATTATGTTGTGACTGAGTGCCTATTAATTGACCCATATCCCTCGTGGATACCATGCTTATTTCAAGTACTGACTCATATCCCTTGTGGATACCAGGCTTATTTCACGTTCGAACCCATATCCCTTGTGAATATCGGGCTTATTTCAGGTACTGATCCATATCCCTTATGGATACCGGGATTATTTCAGGTTGATCACTTTGGTCATAACTCCTTTATCTGATCATACACATCAATGTCATGAAATGCATCATTTCACATTATGTGCTATGATAGTTTTGTTTTCCATGATTTTGTTAACGTGTGATTTGTAATATAATTAGTTTGATTTTAAGTGTTGATAGTGCATTTAGGGTATAATTATGTTAGTATGTGTGTTAAAGTGTTTTTATGGGTTAGTTTGAATCTTTGAGCTTAATTGTTATATTTTTTAGGCATCTTAATGTGTGTGCTAATGTTGCAGGGTAAAAAGGGAAGAATGGTGAAGATTTGAAAAGTTTTAGGCTAAAGGATATTAGCCACGACCATGCACATTGGCCACGATCGTGACAAAAAATGAAGAGCCAGCAGTAGGCAGGCCACGATCGTGCACATTAGGCCACAATCGTGACATAAAGCATCAAGTCAGGCTACGATTATCACAGAAATGTTAAAGTGTCAGTCACAATCATGACATGTAGGGTCATGATCGTGTCCCAAGTCAGGCTGACACAAAAACTCAATTTTCAAGTGATTTTTTGAACCATTTCCACCCCGAATTTGACCTACGACTTCCACAAAATAAACAAAATATTACATGGCAGCCACCAGGATTTTTTGGAGAGTGAAAGACTCATGGAAAAGCAGTGAGATTCTGTAAAAATCTGAGAGACCTAGAGAGACATCAAGTGATTGAAGAAGCAGATGAAGGAAGAGAGGCACGGAGATATGTTTGATAAAATGTATTTCCCGGAACAGGCGGTTTCCCGTAGTTGTGACCTCCAAGATCCATTACAACAGTATTTTCCTATTTTTATTTCAATTCCATAGATATATGAGATTTTGATATTGATTGGGAAATTTTTTCATTAAGTGTTGATCTTTTGTCTAAACTCACCTTCGAGTTTTTTGTTCTTGAGATTAATAAAGTTATTTGATTGTGTTTTATTCGACTTAATTGTGATTCAATTTTGATTCTTCATAACTTAACATCAAACTAAGAGGGTGAGCCAGATGAAAATCATCGATATAGGCTAACAAGAGTTAGGTAAATCAATAGGTAGAGAGTTGAATCAAACCAGTAGAGTCATGTAACAAGAGATTAAGCATAGATTCTAGGTAGGTGAATAGACAACTTAGAACTAATTTAGGTTTTAGGTAAATCTTAAATTGAGAGATTGAAATTCCATAATTAAAATTAGGGATCATCAATTAGGATAAGAATTATAACTCGGGAGAGAGTAATTCAACCTCGGATTGTCTAGACCCATTAAGTCGAAAATTACAAAATTAGGTAGATTTTCTTTAGTTTTGAATTAAATCCCCATTTCTCTCAACTAGTTATTTCTAGGTTGATTTTCAAATTATTTATGTGAGTTAGATATTTTGTGACTTTTTGGCACTTTAATTTCTCATATTTGATTATCGATTAATTTTAATTTCTATAGTAGTTGTTTAATTAGGTATTATGAACTTAGTTGCCTTTACATTCTAAGACTAGTTCCCTTCCTCGTGGGATTGACACCTTAGGTACTACACAAACAACCCATGTACTTGCAGTAACTACCAAGGATATAAATAGTAAAACTGCGTGTAACCTTGAGCGAACATACTATCAATCACTTTGATTCGGCATGCTTAATCATTTATCATAAATATCGGATCAGAATCTAGCATTCAACATTCAGTTGAGTATCACTTATTCCATACACATTTACATTCACATTTATCATCAAACCTTGGTCCAGCACTCAACAATAATGTCAAATAAAACTTATTTAGTCAAATTCACATACAATGAGCACTTCCAATACAGTCCCACATAATGATCTTCTCAGACAATTGATGCCCGAAATTATCATAATCAAACCAGTAACTATTTATTATGTCAAAAATAAATAAAAGCAATTCAAGCATAGTCAGATGCATTTAAGTCAACTGATGATACATATAAGTCAAACTGAAAAATACACATAATTGAGTTGAAACGTCTAGGTTAACTCACTACATATATAACTCATACAAAAGAACACATATAATTGGGTTTACACATCTAGGTTGACTCACTTTATACTCTAGGTAAGCTATTGTCTTGATGATCTGGTAATGTCTGGATGTTGTTAGTCAACTTGTGCTCCTATATCATACAATACACAAATAATCTACATATTACTAAGTTGATCAGTCATATAATTGTTCAACCATGAACATGTATATGTATCATGTTTAACATATGATCAATTGACTATTCTAGGTATATTTCCTTAATTCACATCTCGTAATCATTCATACTTTGTAACTCATATATGCTTAATTTAAACTTAGGTTTACACCTCAATTATACAAGATTATTTTAAGTTCATCGCTCAATCATTCACTAAAGATATTCTAGCATTATAAGATCATATTATATCCACATTTTTATTCATCTTCACTTAGTACTCATCATTCATCTCCTTTGAATTTCATTAGCACTCATAAGATCATTTTCATTCATTTCATATTGTCATTCTTATAAATTCGTTGGATCTATGCTCGTTGGGCGGAACTTTTGTTCGTAGGGTAGACCTATACCTATATATATTGTCTTTAGGAGTAATTTAGTCTAAATGGTCAGTAAATGTCCATTAGCCAGACTTCATGACCGCTGGGTAGACATTCTCAGGTTTTCTAACTTTTCAGCTCTACTTATGTCTATTTGGAGGGACATCATATTCGCTAGGTGGACATTCACTGTACCCTTACAGGAATGTGAAATTTTGACCTTCTAGGCAGCAAAATCTCTTCTTAGAGTCTTCACAAAAGTTGTAGAACTCATAGTCCTATTTGAAAGCATTCTTAAATGATCTTAATCTAACATCCACAGAGAAAGTTATACCTCTTGCCCCAAAATCTATCCATTTACTTATTCCTATTAATCCTAACCTATTTCCTTAATTATAACATCAATTGTCACCTTAAGCAATCACACCCTTAATCACTTACTCAAGCATCATACTAGGTTCATTTCAAGCTTCATTTAAGCCTAATTACATCACAGGAAAGTTTCTTATCAATTTTTCTCTAAAACATCACATAAAGGAAACATATTTCATATAAAATCACTCCCAATTTCCAGCTTTCCCAACTATGTTTTCGAGTAAGTTTCGGATCACCATTTTGATTTCGAAAATGAAGTATTTAGGTAACACCTTATTCCAAGACAATGTTCCTATATGTCTTAAGTTTCTAATGACGCCAAATTCATGCATTTTGGTTTTGTATTATGTAAGTTATACCAAAAATACAAAAGAATGTCTTCAACTGGCCACAGCACCCAGTACTCAACTTCAAGCCAATTTTCAAAACCCTTAAGGATAGAATTAAATTTTGACTCCTTCATAAAAATTGTAACCATATGTCTCTAGTTTAATTTAAATTAAAAATAATCCAATTTAGATATCTAAAAGTCAATATATGGCTAAAATACAGATTCATGTTCAGTGAAAGTACTCCATCTAACCTATTCCAGCACACTTCATCATCAACCTTACATGTAATTCATCTCCAATTAATCATCATGCATGTTATCCTGACATATAACACAATAGGGAAATCAATCATCATAAATGTTATTCTATCATATGTCAATAGGTCAATAATTCACTTTCTAGTTCAGCTCAATGTCTCCTCAACCATCAAGCAAACCTAGCCTTATGTGCAATATCTACATCCATTTCTTCCTAATGTTTCTTTATGAACAAGATGTCTTCTTTTAATCATAACTCTCTCTACAAAGATCTAACCGTCATTATTCTTTTCCCTCTAAAAACTAGACTTTCATTAGTCTTAATGTATCCAAAAATTACACAAACAGCATTTCCCTTTAAAATATAATCTCCATCCAAATTATGTCATGTTTCTGGTAAGAAACAGACTAGCAACCAATACTCAACCTTCAATAAATCGTTATCAAGACATCTTCTAACCTAACCATTTCATAGAAACATTAATAAGAAACCAATAATCATTTTTTATGTTTTATACTTTCACTAGTTCGGACTCTAAGGTCCTTATAAATTAGGAAATAGTACAAGGTTCCTACACTTGGGTCTATCACAGGCAGTATTGGGGAAGTAGACATAACTAGAACTCTAGTCACTATTTTCTTAAGACTCTTTCACTATACAACTTTCATTCTTTAAGTTTCTTCAAATTCGTGCTCTAAGGATATGACAGACAAATAGAAAGAGAAATATGATATTGAAACCAGAATTTCAACTTACCTGGATAACCTCTTTCCTTCTCCTCTTCTCTTCCCCTTTTTCTCTCCTTCCCTTCTCATTTTCGTTTTTCTCCTTCTACTAACATTATGCTTGACCTTCACTCTCACTTCTAGTAAATTTTCATTCATTTTCTCTAGAAAGTTTAAGAAGATCAAACTAATTGACGTTTAACCATTCCATTGGTCCATGTGTCATCATTCTATTGGTACATATGTTGTCCTTCTATTGGCCGATATGTTACTATCCAATTGATCCATGTGTTACTTACTTTAGGCCCCACATGTAACTCATTCAAGCCTCCATATGTCACTAATTATAAGGCTACACATGTCACCAATTATAAGGTTACACGTGTCACCATTCTGTCAGTCCACATGTCACTAGTCTAAGGTGCCACTTGTCACAAATTTAAAGGGCTACTTATTGTAATTATACTCAAACAACTTATTTCCAATGGCACATGACACCATTAGTCCTAATCAACCTAAATTCTCATATGTCAGTTTATCTTGTATCTGCTCACTAATTACTTAATTGTAACAATAAATTCTCAATTCACTACTTATAATCTATCAATTCATGTTATTGGTAAACTAAAATGCAAAACAATTGGAATGCACATTAATATCACTTTTGTTTTCATTCCATACCTTATAATATGTCAATTGAGTGCATATACTATGTTGCAATGTTTTCTAAATCATGATTCATATCTGTATACCAATATTATGCCTGTGAATGAAATGCACCTTATGAATTTTTAAATGAAACAACTCATGTGACTCAATCTAACAGTTTAATTAATAACAATTTTAGGAGGCGGGATATTACAACTCTCCCTCCTTATGAAATTTTTTCATCAAAATTCTTACTTAACTAATCAAAAATGTGGGGATAATGTTGTCACATGTTGTCTTTAGTCTCTTAAATAGCTTCTTCTCTAGAATGATTACTCCAATAAATTTTGCTAGAGGAATTACTCGATTCCTTAACTTCTTAGTTTGATAATCGACTATTTTTATTGGTTCCTCCATATAACTCAAATTACTCGCAATCTTAAGTTTCTAAGCTAGCAATATATGCATCAATATATTATCCATATGACAAAAATGCATATTTATAAGCCAAATATTGATAATCATACAAATTATCAATATAATTGAACATTAGTATAATTCATCACTACAACCAATTCATATGTTCCTTAATACCAATTATTTATGTTGTCACGATGTATTTCTTACTTATGATTGTCAAGTTTCCTTTCTACATTAAGCCTGCAAATTTTCAGTGGTTATAGATATCAAGTGCTATTCTTCGTAACTTTTTCTACCTTAATCCCACTGCAGATCATTTCCATCTTATCAACTGTATTTTGAATCAATTATGGGTCATCAATATTCCTCAGGCCCTCTTCGTTTTAATACAAGGGTGTTCAACATCTTCTACTAATTAATTTCATAATCATATTCTCTTGTTCTATATCATTGCCCAACATTTTCAAAAGTTCAATTACATATACAATAACCACACATTCTGGACTTATTCTTTTCTTCAAAATTAAACCTTAAGCTATATTTTACAAATCTCAAACTAAACTTTGCAAGTCTCTACCAATTTTCAATTATAGAGTAGCCAATTATAATAAAGGTAATATGTAGATTGCAAATCTAATGTAAATATTTTTAATATGCAATTTCGATACAATTACATTCCATTTCTCATACCTTGATTTTTATAACACAAGCTTCCTTCATTACATCTGCTGATCATTAACTATTTCATAATATCAAGTATGGAAAGTATCTCAATTCTGGTCTCCGATCATATATAGGAGCTAGATATAGTTAATCATCACATGTAAAACAACTCAACACCTATCTTTGTAGGATAATACCATTCAATTCATGCACTTAAAAATCTCAGTATTACGCAACACATATCCATTCATACAAAACAATCAATATCTAATAATAGCACCAAACAAGATAATATATCAATGTTCATAACTCATATTTCTATTTCTAAAAAATCAGAGATCATATCTGTTTCGTTTCCAATAACACATTTCCCATGACATATAATGCGAATATTTTCTAACATTTCTCAATCTTGAATTTCGAATTAACAAACAACTTAACCCACAAAATCAACAACTATTAATATATCTTATCCTTTTTACAAGGCTTTCAAGTCCTTTAAGCAATAGCAATAACATCGTCTTAAATTTAAGGACTTAATAATGTAATTCGGATACTTTACAACAACAAATATATATATATATATATATATATATATATATAATCTCTACATTATATTCAGCTCCTTGTCCCTGAGTATTATAGTTATCCAACTCCAATATTCAGCTTTAATCCATTCAATATTCACCAATTCCTAACAAGGAACATTTGGTCCACATAATATAATTCGGTGAAAGTATTCATAAAAAAAGATTTCTCTCCAAAGTTACTTGTATTGTTCATGAAATCTTTCTCAGTCAACTATATTCATCATTGCTTTTCAACCAATCATAATGTTTCAACAAAATATTTTTCTCTCATATCTTAGATAATCAGAATATTCTATATAATAAAGCTCAGAGATGCAGTAAGTATGCACATTTACTCTTATGCCTTGGTATATACAATTAAGACCATTACATCTTGTCTACAGATTTATTTTCAAAAGGACAACAATTAATATCTCAAGTTGATGATACCCTGATATCAATTGATTCTAGATAACATTTAGGTATCCTATGACTATACAAAAAGTTACTATCCTTAGTGGTTACCATTTTAATATATCCACATAAGTTCACGCTTCCACTATACTACTCTGATCCATCGTAAAAGTTCTTTTTTTGGGATTAGTGCTTAAGAGCATTCAATATGCATAGATCGCTCCCTATACAATATCCAAGTATGTAATACATATGTGCTCAGTGTAGCATCATTTGTCAAGGTAACCACATTATCAAATATACACTCACAATAACTGGTCAACTTAACCTTAAGGACTTCTGCATATATCGTTATCATTTATTTCATCCACCAGTTATCATTTGTTTCATCTTACATAAGTATGTTCTAAACCAATTCAAAAATATAAGATACGTAACCATCATAAAATTCTGATATCAGACACAACGATATAACTTGATGCTAAATAATAAGCTCTTAACACGATAGTTAAACAACCATTTTAGTTCCAAGTTTAACCTCTCAAAGTAATAGAAATTTTAGTTTTCTTTCAACTTTGTTTCTACACTTTAAATTTTATCATTTCCATTTGCATCTTTAGTTTTCTCAGTTAAATCTACGAAAATGTATTCACAATTACATCAATTGAAATGTGTACAACTATAGCTTAAGATTGATGTCATATTTCATAATATAACCACAAATAGGAATTTATTGAATCTAGGTATAACTTCCCAAATCATGTAAGATCTCCCCTACCTATGTAATGACTATTCAATCACACGATTCCCCTACCTATGTAATGACTATTCAATCACATGATTGATACAACATTTTTACTACCTCATTTTATTTTCCAACCCATTTTCAATCTTTACTAAATCTCCTATGTCAAGGTATTAACAACTTTTCACTTTCTCTCACTCCAACGGGGTCATTATTCTTTTCATTTCTTCTAACAATTCAGACACTTAACGAATGTTCATGCATGTCTTATTTAAATGCAACTAAGACTGGGGATCAGTTGCCATTGCTTGTTATGACTTGTTCAAGTTGCATGTATGTTGACATATATTGGAATAAATGCCCATGTAAGATGCTAAACCTAGGCTCTGATACCAAAATGTAACATACCATTTCCATAGAGCATATACTCGACATTCCGAATGACATTCAGGAACATTCTCTATAAAAATGATGCGTTAAGATGGTTAAATCAATTCATTCTTACTTTTTAATCCATAGCATATAACATAAAACATTCTAATAATCACATTGTTCTATTTTTATTCACAAACATGTACAGTCTCAAATGTCATTACATTTCCAAAATTCATGTGTACAATATACAACAGATGAAAGATACAATTCTTGATACAACATAATTAAGACATTTGCAGATACAACTGATCCCAACACTGACCCATATCCAAATGCAAAAATTACTTCAACTAGACTAGCTAGATTTCTCCTGAACCTAAGAAACAATGTTGCAATTTTGATGAGTTTGTGAACTCAACGAGTGAACTATCATCAATATGCTCAATTAAAACAAACATAAGTATCGCAATTATATAATACAGTTCAATTAGGATCTCACGTCATTTAGAATCAAATCCTATATATCTCATCATTCAGAATTTAGTGCCTGATCACAATATACATCATATTCTGACAAGTCTGTTATGGACACAAGCATTTCATATAATTATTTAAGAATAATTCAATCATTCATTTCAATTATTCATATCATCCATGTATACACAAACATAGCATATCATTATATCAACCCAATTCAGTCATTCTTTGCAATTATTCATATGATAAATGTAAAGATGTATGTATGTAATGCACATGAGACTCCACTTTCATTTTTATTGTGTTACGACTGAGTGCGTATTAATTGACCCATATCCCTCGTAGATACTGGGCTTATTTCAGGTATTAACGCAATCCCCTATGGATATCGGGCTTTTTTCATGTTTGAACCCATATCCCTTGTGGATACCGAGCTTATTTCAGGTACTTACCCATATCTCTTGTGGATACCGGGTTTATTTCAAGCTAGTCACTCTAGTCACAACTCCTTTATCTCATCATGCACATCAATGTCCTAAAATGTATCATTTCACATCATGTGCTATCAATCACTTTTATTTGGTATGCTTAGTCATTTATCATAAACATCATATCAGAATCTAGCATTCAACATTCTATTGATTATCACTTATTCCATAAACATTTATCATCAGACCTTAGTCCAACACTCAACAATAATGTCAAATAACACTTATTTAGTTAAATTCACATACAATGAGCACTTTTAATACAGTCCTGAATAATGATCTCCTCAGATAATTGATGCCCAGAATTATCGTAATTAAATCATCAACAGTTCATTATGTCAAAATTAAATAAGACCAATTCAAGCATACTAAGATACATCTAAGTAAACTTATGATACATATAACTCAAACAGAAAAACACACATAATTGAGTTGACACATCTAGGTTAACTCACTACACATATAACTCATAGAAAAAAACATATATAATTGAGTTTACATGTCTAGATTGACTTACAGTATACTCTAGGTGAGCTACTACCTTGTTGATCCGGCAATGTCTAGATGTTATCAATCAACTTGTGCTTTTATATCATACAATACACATATAATCTACATATTACTAAGTCGATCAATCATATAATTGTTCAACCATGCACATGTATATGTATCATGCTTAATGTATGCTCAATTGACTATTCCAGGTATATTTCCTTAATTCACATCTCGTAATCATTCATACTTCATAACTCATGTATGCTTAATTTAAACTTAGGTTTACACCTCAATTATACAAGATTATTTTAAGTTCAACACTCAATCATTTACTAAAGTTATTCTAGCATTATAAGATCATATTATATCCAATTTTTATTCGTCTTTACTTAATACTCGTCATTCATCTCCTTTAAATTTCATTAGCATTCATAAGATCACTTTCATTCATTTCATATTGTCATTCTCACAATTTCATCGGATCTATGTTTGTTAGGTGGATTTTATGTTCGTAAGGCGAAACTATACCTATATGTACTGACTTTCGAACTAATTTTAGTCGAAATGGTCAGTAAATGTCCGTTAGGCAAACTTCATGTCTGCTGGGTGGACATTCTCAAGTTTTCTAGCTTTTAGCTCCACTTATGTCCGTTTGGAGGGACATCATGCCCGCTGGGTACACATTCACTAGACATTTATTAAAATGTGTAATGTTGACCTTTTAGACAACAAAATCTCTCCTCAGAGTCTTCACAGAAGTTGTAGAACTTATAGTCCTTTTCGAAAGCATATTTAAATGACCTTAATCTGATATCCACAGAGAAAGTTATACCTCTTGGCCCAAAATCTAACCATTTACTTAATCCTATTAATCTCAGCCTATTTCCTTAATTATAAGATCAACTGTCACCTTAAGCAATCACACATTTAATCACCTATTCAAGCATCATACTAACTTCATTTCAAGCTTCATTCAAGCCTAAATACATCATAGGAAAGTTTCTTGTCAATTGTTCTCTCAAACATCACATAAAATAAACATATTTCATGTAAAGTCACTGCCATTTTCCACTATTCCAACTCTATTTTCGGGTCAGTTTTATATGACCATTTTGACCTGGAAAACAAGGTATTTAGGCAACACCTTATTCCAAAACAATGTTCTTATATGTATTAAGTTTTTAATGACACCAAATTCATGTGTTTTGGTTCAGTATTATGTAAGTTCTGCACAAAATACGAAATATTATTTTCAACTGGCCACAGTGCCCAGTACTCAGCTTCAAGCTAATTTTCAATACCCTTAGGGATAGAATTAAATTTCGACTCCTTGATGCAAAATTGTAGCCATATGTCTCTAGTTTAATTTAAATTAAAAATAATCCCATTTGGATATCTAAAAATCAATATATGGCTAAAATATAGATGCATGTTCAGTGAAAACACTCCATCTAACATATTCCAGCACATTTCTTCATCAACCTTACATACAATTCATCTTCAATCAATCATCATGTATGTTATCCTGTCATATAACATAATAGGGCAATCAATCATGATAAATGTTATTCTAACATATGTCAATAGTTCAATAATTCACTTTCTAGTTCAGCTCAATGTCTCCTCAACCATCAAGCTAACCTAGCCTTATGTGTAATATTTACATCCTTTTCTTCCTAATGTTCCTTTATGAACAAGCTGTCTTCTTTTAATCATAACTGTCTCTACAAAGATCCAAATGCCATGATTCTTATGCCATACAAAACTAGACTTCCATTAGTCTTAATATATTAAAAAATTACACAATCAGCATCTCTCTTTCAAATATTATCTCCATCCAAATTCTATCATGTTTTTGTTAAGAAACAGACTAGCAACCAATACTTAACCTTCAATAAATAGTTATCAAGACATATTCTAACCTAACCGTTTCACAGAAACATTAATAAGACAGCAATAGTCATTTTTCATGTTTTATATTTTCACTAATTTGGACTCTAAAGTCCTCAAAAATTAGGAAATAGTACAAGGTTCCTGCATAGGGGTCTATCACAGGCAGTATTGGGGAAACAAACATAACTCGAGAACTAGTCACTATTTTCTCAAGCCACTTTCACAGAGGTCAAGTTAAGACCTATATCTACAAATGAATTCATTCATTTAGTTTCCCCAACCTCGTGCTTTAAGGATATGAAAGACAGATAGAAATAGAAGGATGAAATTGAAACCAAAATTTCAACTTACCTTGATAACCTCTTTCCCTCTCCTCTTCTCTTCCTCTTTTTCTCTCCTTCTCTTCTAATTTTCGTGTTTCTCATTCTACTAACCTTATGCCTGATCTTCACTCTCACTTCTATTAAATTTTTATTCATTTTCTCTAGAAAATTCAAGAAGGTCAAACTAATCTATGTGTCACCATTCCATTGGTCCATGTGTCACCATTCTAATGGTATATATGTTATCCTTCTATTGGTCCATATATTACTGTTCTATTAGTCCATATGTCACTTACTTTAGGCCCCACATGTAACTCATTTAAGCCTTCATATGTCACCAATCATAAGGCTACACATGTCACCAATTGTAAGGTTTCACATATCACCAATTGTAAACCTGCACATGTCACCATTTTATTGATCCACATGTCACAAGTCTAAAGTGCCACTTGTCACAAATTTAAATGTCCATTTGTCACAATTATAATAAAGCCACTTATTTCCAATGCCACATGTTACCATTTCAGAGGCCTAATCAGCCTAAATTCCCAATATCAATTTGTCTTGTATCAACTCATCAATTACTCAATTGTAACAATAAATTCTCAATTCACTAATTAAGGTCCATCAATTCATGTTATTGGTAAATCAAAATCCAAAACATTGAGAATGCACATTTATATCACTTTCATTTTCATTTCATACCCTAGAATATGTCAATTGAGTGCATATACTATCTTACAATGTTTTCTAAATCATGATTCATATGTGTATACGAATATTATGTACGTGAATAAAATTCACCTTATGAATTTTTAAATGAAATAACTCATTTGACTCAATCTAACAGTTTAATCTCTTAAAAATTTTAGGAGGAACTTGCCACTTGTCCATCCTATAACCTAGTTTTTTACTTTAATAGCATTAAGTTGTGATTACGAACACATTCTTAGGGAAATAGACACAATTTTCTTCATTCTCTCTTAATTTGTTAACATATCCAAAGGATTCATCGCTCTTTCTTAGAGATTGATGGACAAGATGGAGGGCTAACCTTGCCAATTTTAGTTTCGAGGTTTAGAGATTTAGGCATATCGTCATTGTGTATCATTTTCTTTCCCTCTTTTAGAATTGTTTACGTTGTCTATAAGAATGATTTTGACACTCTATTGGCTTGTTTTTCATGAGAACCCATTCCTAGAACTTTGAATACAATACTTAATAGTTGTGTTTGGATTTGTTTGTGGCAACTAATGGTACTTTATCATTAGGGATTACTTAACCTAGGTTAAATAATTCAAGCTTATGTGATTATTACTTAGATTGGTATGTTTTTCTCACTTGTAAGATAGCTATCTGATTAAACTTAGAGAGCTTATTCTAGGTTATTTGATAGTTGAGTTTAATTAATGAGCTCTTCTTGATTAACTACGACCTAAGGAAAAATTATGATTAATATAGCTTGTTGTTAATTCACTATCAATAGTCTTGTTAATTCATGATCAATAGTTTACAGAGAGGTGGGAAGATGATAGTGTAATGAAGTGTGTGAAATTATGCATAGGCCAAGATCAAACTGAAGATTTGAATTTCAAACCATTCATCAATTTTATCACTTTGTTGCTATCTAATTTGAGTTTCTTTTATTCATTCAATTTTACTTTTATTTCTAATTTTCATTGAACCAAACTCCCTATTTTATATATAAAGATAATTTAAGATGGTAACTGGATTTAATCTTTGTGGGATCGATCTAATCTTTCCACTATTATAGTTGTAGGTTTAGTTAGTTTGTGTAGTGTTACAATGTGCTACCATGCTCACACATAAATCTTCCTAAAAGCTTGACCAAATAATTTAAAAGGATGCTTTGATCCTTTTTATAGCCACAAGACATAACAAGTTATGATAAAGTGAAATGGCATAAATTTTACTCACCTAAAGATGTAGATGGCTAGCGATATACCTAATCAAATTTATAAACAATCCAATTATGATTAATAGAATTTGGATCTATTAAAGAAATTTTATGGGATCATTGTATGCATTCTTAGTCCTTTTTGAGGGGAGAACTTATAAATTATGAAGCCAGATTTTTAATACCTCTTGATTTATGATAAACATCCTTTGATTAAGGGGTCAGAAAAGACTACTTCCTAAATATACGCTTAGGGATAGACAAATACCAAATTCTTATTAAATAATTAGAGCACCAATGGACCTCTTTGTAGTATTAATGATTTCATATTGAACTATTTTAATCATCCTTAGATTAAAGGATTAGATGAGACTACTTCCTAAATATAAGCTTAGGGATAGAAAAAATACCAACTTCTTATTAAATAATTGGAGTAACAATGGACCTCTGTATAGTATTAACGATTTCTCAAACATTAAACCAGTTATAAAGAAGCAAGCTACTATCAAAGAATTCATTGGTGAAAACTTACATATACTTAGCCCTTCTACTTGCTCCAAACCTAGGTACGCTCCTAACTCTAATAGATATAATCTCATCTTTTGGATGAATAACTATCTAGTTTTTTCTTCAATAAATCTTATAAAAAGCTCCTAAGATAAAATAACCTAACATAGACTAATTTGGTTTAGATAGGCTACCTCTAAGATGTCATTCATCTTATGGCTTGCCATCAAAGGAAGATTATCCACACTTTATCTAATCCATGCTTTTTCTAACATCATTAACTATTGTCCCTTGTAAAGACACTATCATAAATCTATTCCATGTTTCTTCTTCCTATATAGTTTCTCATCTACCCTTTGGAAAGAACTACAAAATTTATAAATCATACCTTGCCCTACCTTCCTCAGTTTAACATCATTTTTTATAATAGAAACAATTATTGTAAAAGAAGAGGAGACAAAGAAACTTCATATTTTTCCAAAGCATCATTAATCAAATAAAACATATTCTACAGGAACTTAAGGAAAGGATAAGGGACCATGCTCAAACACATTAACTTCACATTTAATGTAGTGGTAAAATTATCAGCATATGGGGTTTATGAGAAAATAAAGCTTTTAATCACTTCCATATGTTTATATTTCAAACCTTTTAGTAGAGTGTCTTGATTTTTCTCCATGTAATTTATAATTGATCTCTTGTTTGACTATTATACCCTTATTAGGAACGTTTTATGAATGCATTCCTTAATTTTAAAAAAAAGGCAATGATACAATATGAGTTTATTCACTTGTTTTGACCATTCTAAATAAATACATTATAAAATTAAGATAAAATATAAGTTTCTACTATAAAAGTGTTTATAAAACTATAGCACAAATAAATATATAATAAGTTAAAATTTTCCAATATATTAAAAATTGTATTCATAGAATTAAAAAGAATAAATATAAGATATATGTATTTAAGTAAGTTTCACAATATAATACATTATACTTTTTTATCTTAAGAAAAATCTCAAAGTAAGCATATTTAATTTTTTAGGAATAATTCACAAAATTACTAAAAAAATTTATTCGAATTAAAATGATAATTGTAATTAATAGATGTATTGTGTATAATGTACTTGCATTTTTAATATTATATTTATTTAAGAAGGCATAATTCTTTAGTTAAATTTTGTTATAAAAAGAAATTATCTATAACTAAATGTCTGCCCTTTATGCATAAATTCAAAACTTTTGTAATTATCTAGCATAATATTTGAGGATAAAGAAAGTAAAATTACTCCCAATGATTTATATAATTACTAAAACATACTAATGTACATGTATAATGATTTAATAACTAAAAAATGTACTTATAAGTAGTTTATTTGGTTTGATCATTTTTCAATTGAGTATGAATGATGTTTACATTGATTTTGTTTGAATTTCAATATGTTTTCTTTTCAAATTTCTTGTTGATGATATTATCTTGATGTGTTTGTAGGTTATGGGATCATAGAGATTCATTTAAGCTTGGAAGAAGGTTTAAATCTATAAGGATCACTAATTCCCACGTTTGTGGGAATTATAGTGATTCCCACACATATGGGAATCCTCTCCTGAAAGATTCTAAAGAGGAATCCCATGTTTGTGGGAATTGTAGTGATTCCCACGCACGTGGGAATCCTCTCCATAAACTTCCTGGAGAGGAATCCGTTCTGGAGAGGAATCCATGGGAATCTTCTCAAGAAAGTTTCTAGAGAGAAATCTCACATGTATGGGAATAGTGGAGAATTCCACAAGCATGGGAATCCTACACAGAGGGAAACTTAAAGTTTCCTTCCCATTTTTCTCTCACACTATCTTCAAATTTTCACACTCTCTCTTTCCAACCGACGATTTTCTCTCCTCTCACTCTCTAAAAATCTTCAATCTTCATCTATATCCTTGATATTTTCTTCATCCTTTTCCATCAATCTTACATTCTTTCATCTTTTCATGCATTAATCTTTCTAAACAAATAGGATTTAAGTAAGATTTTTGTTTCCTTTTTCTAAAAGTCGAATTTCACTCTCTCTCTCTCATTCATTTTTATACATTCTCTTCTCACAATGGCTCCACTAAGGACAATGAGGGTTAGGAAATTGGTCCATGAACTCCACCTTTAAGTTTCTAGTGAAGGACAAACTAATTTAGCAACAACTTATCGAGCCCCATTTCTTATTTATTCTAAAGAAGAAGGTGCGTGTTTCCGTAACTTTAGGTATAGAGCTATAGTCACTGCTCAATATTTTAATTTTGAAATGTTAGAAAACATAGGAGTGAGACGCCAACTTGAACAATTAGCTGCAAACATAGGGTGGAATAGATTGGTTCGGTATGATGTACCTATTTATACCATCATAACCTTAGAGTTTTTCACAACAGTTAGGTACAACCCTAAAATGGATTTGTTTTGGTTTAGGTTAGGTGGAAATGTTTTTAAACATGATTATTTTGTCATGCTTCAATTGTTTAATTGATGAATACAAAAATTCTAGATGGTCAAATAGATTTTGATGTCGATGCTTATTGGAACACTCTCATGGGTGAAGAACATTTTGATTCATGCTATACACCTAAATCTCTAATTCGAAGTGCTGAGCATTTACTTTTACACAAATTTATATGCCTGACTGTGTTTAATAAAAAGGAAATCAATAAATGCTCAGCTAAAGAACTTTTCTTTTTATGGTATATGGATCGAAAACTTAAAAATCAACACACCTTATAGGATTTTTTGATCATTAGAGTGTGCTTACTAAAAAGAATACATCTTTCAGGATGGCTCACATTGCTTCTGCTTTGGGTGCATTTTATAATGTTAATATGCAGAATTTGCATACTACTCCTCATGACATGATTGACATAGCCTATTTAAGATGCTCTGAGATTGTGGAGGTCTAATATATGGACCTCTGCAATCCTCAGATACACACTGTAGTGAGGAGTAGGAGGGGTGGCAGTACAGTCGCAAACCGACCCTCCACATCCAGTACAACTCCAGAGCCAGAGGAGAAAGAAAAAGAGGAGGAATCGAGGGAACTAGCGACAGTTTACCGATATCAACCAATTCTCGACCAAATAGCCATAAATCATCATCAAAGACATCTCAACTTGATGAACTCGACACTCAAATGTAGCAGGTTCATAATGAGCAATGAAGCTTGAAGGGAAGGTTCCTCAACTTTTGTCAACAGAATAATTTTGATGCTGCTACACCATCATCATCGCCACCACCATCGGAATAAGTTTTTTTTACCCTTAAACTTTTAATTTTTGTGTTTCTTTTATATGATTGCATTTCATTTCATGTTTATTTAATTTCATATCATTTGTGTGTGCTATGTCTTTTGTTTAATTTTAATTTCTTCAATTTTGGTTTGAATTCATTTTCTTTTGTTTAGTTTGATATCATTTTTTTGTTTCAATTTCTGTTGTTTGTGTTGTTTTGATTTTTATTTAGTTTAATGTCATTTTTCACTCACTTGGGGGTTGACTTGTCATATTGAGGACAATGTGATCTTTAAGTGTAGGGAGGTGACATCAATTTTCTCAATTGTAATTTTAAAAAAAAATTGTGTTGAATAGGATGCATGTTTAGGCATATTATATATGCTTTGTGTCAGCAATGGTGCTTTAGCAATGGAACCACATTTGAGTCACTCTGATAGATATTATCATAAGATTCTGTCATGTTAGTTGGAGTTAGATTGAATGCATGCTTGAACTCGTATTAGCCTACTTGAGTAGAAAGTGAACCATATAGAGTGATAAAAAATAGTTGGTTACATAAGCCTAGTCACAGATTAACATTTGAACAATGAGGTACTGTAGAGTTGCATAATTAGTTTTCATTTGAGCTAAAGTGAGGATTGAGCCATATGACTCCATCTATAGTAATTTCATTTCTTTGTTGAAGTGTTACTTCTATAGGTTACTACCTTCAGAACTTGCTTTGAATCTGTTTAAGTCAACTGGATGCATGCTCAATAAAGATGATCTAGGCACTTTTTATGTTAACCCTTGGCTTTAATGACCCACCTGTAATTATCCTTTGCTACCCCCATTGAGCCTTAACATTTTGTGTCCTGAAAACACCCAAAATTTTAAAACTTTAAACCTTATTTTCCTACCCTTTCACAAGCTTAATAAAGTATTAAGTAAACATTAGTTGGGATTGTGTGAAATGTTTACCGAGATAAGTTGAGTATAACCCTACTTGTGGACTACATTATATACAATGCTAGTTTGATTCATAGTTCTTCCACATATGAATAAAAAGAAACAAAAATAAAAATGAAAAATGAAAAAAGGAGAAAGAAAGAAAAAGAAAAAGGAAGAACAATCGAGTAGCATAAATGAGTGTAGAGTACTACACTAGTTATGTTTGGATATCTCGGAGTTATGTTGTGTTATCTCATTGTATCCGTTTTGTACTTTACTTATGCTTGTGCTTAACCCTCTTTACTCTCTTTTGACCCACCTTAACCCTTACCACACTACAACCTTAAACAAGTCCTTTCGATCTATTTATGCACGTAATCCTTGTAGAGGAGAATTGGTGTATTAGCAAGCCTATAGTAGTGTACTTTCCTATAGGAAGTTTGAGCGAAACATTAACCCTTAAACACTTGAGAGAAATGAGTAAAAACTGTAAGGAAGATTCATTTGTGCATCTTTACCTATCTTTGAGTGATGGTGTCAATTGTGATTTTGCTTATGTACACCAATGAAAAAGTAGTCACGATATATAAATTAACTTGATATTTGAGTTGGCTTGAATTTGAAGGATTGTATGTTTTGATCTTTGTGAAAATGAAGTGATAGAATTGATTGGTTGTATTTATTTTTCTTGAGGACAAGAAAAGATTCAAATGTAGGGATGTTGATAAGTGTGCATTAGTATATGTTTTTATAGGTAATTGACATGTGTTTTCTAGCATAATTTTTGTTTATTGTTTTATTTTAGGATTCATTTTGCATATTTTCTTTAAGTTTGATTTCCATTATTTTTCTTGTGTGTTTGATGTTAATTGAGGGTAAGAATTAACTATTTTGTATGTAGGAAAGAAGAGGGAGCAACTTGGAGGTTGAACAAAAGATCAAAAAGGAGAAGAAAAGAAGAGTGAATCTGTATCTAATTCCCACGCTCGTCCATCTTCAAGGGGAGATGACACCCACCTGCAGAAACACCATCCTTAAGTGAAGAACATATGTTTGGAGCCTTGAGGAAGGACTGAAGACAAAGATCAAAATCAAGATTGGGCAAAATAGCACATCACCACCAAAATTCCAGATTTTGGCAAAGAAGAGAGGGAGTCCTCATATTCAATTTTCTGTCACTTTTACTCCTTTTAGTCTTTGTAAAGATGGTTTATTTGAATGTTGATGATGTCATGGAAACCATGTTAGGCTTATTTCATTTTATGGATTGCTTTTGAACCTATTGTGTTGAACTCCTATTTTATTGAATTGAATGAAGTGTCTTTGATGATTGTTGTTTTTAATTGTCATCTTACAACAAATCGAGAGAGTGAGTGAGATGAAATATATGTAGGATTGTACAAAGAGAGTTGGAAACCTGTAGATGTACAATTGTCATATTAATTGAATAGTTAGAAGAGAGATTTCGGCTAGTCAATTAATCACCCATAGGATAGTTTAATGACTAGTTAAATCGGTAAAGTCACTGGGTAGGTTGAGAGATCATCTAATTGATTCCTATTAATTCAATTCGAAACAAATAGTTACACCTTGAGAGAGGGTAATTAGTACATTCAGAAATCTAGGGTGAGACACGTTTCAATCAATACAATAGGAGGGAGACAAAATAGGAAAAAGTAATCTCTAGTCTTAAGATTCTTAAATTCTGATTTTTCTGCATTTTTTATCTATTTCTTTGTGTTAGTCTTTTATTTTCAATTTAATTTATAGATTATTTTCATTAAACAATTTCATTTCTTAAACAAAGTTGTATCTAAATTAAGCGGTGTCTAAGCTTCAATCCCTGTGGAATTGACATCTGCTCTATTTAACTACAAGTCACGACCTATTCACTTGTGGTTTTTGAGCGTAAAACAAGTAAATAGGTTTTACCATCAATACTTTTGTTGTCATTGAGTGGAAATTGGAGAGTAAGAGGGTATATAAAGGAAAGAATATGTATATGAATGAATTTAATATTACTTAGAAATAAGTTTCTAAATCAATTATAACTTTAAATTTAATTAATTTAATATTAATTAGAAATATATTTCTAATTAAATTTAAATTATGAAATTCACAAGTTGAATAAAAATTAAAAATGAGTTTATAATTGAACTAAAAAAATTATTATTCAATTTGATTCATTCAATATATATAATTAGAAATAAGTTTCAAATTAAATCAAAGATTATTTTAATAATAAGTAGAAATAAGTTTCTAATTAAATTAAAATTATTGGTTTAATAATAATTAGAGACGAGTTTATAATAACATAACAACAATAACACCCATTATAAATCTCACTGAGGCATGGGATATTGGGAGGTCTAGTAGTACGTAGCTTTAACTTTCATTAGTAGAGAGGCTGTTTCCAATTTATAATGTATAATTTAATTTGATTATTTCCATAAATGATTAGAAATTGGTTTCTAATTAAAATACAATAGTTATAATTCAATATTATTAGTTTAACTGGAATTGTGATTTTACTAACTTACAATAACTATAAATTTTACTATGAGCATGATTTTATTATTGTATTAATCATGTAACATCCCATCACTGATGGGAAGGGTAGAATAATAATTTTGAGTGGTCCATGGGTGTTTAGAAATGTCTTTCCATGTTCATGCACAATTTAGCATCCGCATACATGTGAATAGTAAATTTTGCACATGAAAAATGACTGTACATGCGTTCATAACATTTCCCGGTAAATTTGTTAATAAATGTAATTGTTATGAAAAATATATGATTTTTTGTGCTTGAAAATTTAATTGGAGTGTGTCTTTTTGAGTTTTGTATTTTTGGAGAATTTTAGAAATTTTTCTGGAAAATTTCGGGGTACTTTTTCGGACTAGGAAAAATATTGAATTTTGGACCAATTACATGATGACATATGGACTAGTGAAATAATGAC
>JAOSBN010140555.1:0-26270 GCA_027563595.1 Erythroxylum suave | reverse complement strand
ATTGTCTTTTCATATAGCCATCTTAAAGACAAGTGGGAAGAGTCTCATTTATTGGCTTCTTTATGAATGATTAAGAATAAAGTGATGCATTTGATGAAAATCTCTTCTTTCTTTTGATGAAAACCGAAATTCAAATTGTGTAACAAGAGGTTCTTGCATTTTTTATTCCCTCTCTCCTATCTTGCATAGTATAGACGAAAATTACATGAGAAGTGACTCAAAATTTAGCTTTTTTCATCCAAGGAAAAAATCTCTTCCAGTTTTCTTCTTCTTTCCCACTAAAGGATCTTATTAACCAAGTTGTCCAAGAAGGAAAAGTGGTAGGTCGAATTGGTCGAGGATAGAATATCAAGAAGAGGATACAATAACGAGAAGAGGATATATCTCCTAGGAGAGGATACATTCCCAAGGATAGGATAGCATAGCAAGGAGTTAAAGCTGTAGCGAAGGAGTCGGTAATATAAATTCTACCACCTTGTTCTTATGTTTATTATCCTTATACCATATCATGTGTGGCTATGTATGTTGATTTGGTTATGTTACTTCCCTTGCAATTTTGATTTCTAAAAAGTTTTGAAATCTATCGTTTTATCCAAATCATGCATTCTTTTTTTTTTATCCAACAAATATGTCCTAGATGAATCACTTCCTGATCCTTATGTCGATGTATCTTATGAAGATCAGAAAGCTTATAAGAAGTTATTGGATGATAGTGCATTGGCTAGTTGTATAATGCTGGCCTTTATGTCACTAGAACTGTAAAAGCAGTATGAGGCTATGGATGCTCATACCATAGTTTACAATCTGAGGGAACTATTTGATGAGCATGCTCAGTTTGAAAGGTTTGAGACCTCAAGGTTGTTTTCTGTTCAAAGATGCTGAGGGATCATCTCCAGTGTAGTATGCACTAAAGAAGAATGGATACATTGAGATATTAGGAAGTTTAGGCTTCATTATGGATCATGAATTAAGTATGGATTTAATTTTGACTAGCTTAACCGATAGTTATTCACTATTTGTGCTTAACTATCAGATGAACCAAATATCCACGATGATACTTGAGCTGATTAATTTGCTCAAAATAATTGAGCAGACTGTCAGGAAAGATAGTAAGGCTATGATGCTAGTAGACTATGCTTCTGGTTCTCATAAAAAGAATTAAAAGAAGAAGAAGAAGTCCAAGAAGCCCATGGGAGGTGTAGCCAAAAAGAAGGCCAAGAAGATAAAAACAAATGGGATATACTTCCATTGTAACAAGGAAGGGCATTAGAAGAGGAACTGCAAAGCTTATCTGGAGTCACTGAAGCAGAAGAAGGCATTAGATGCCCCACTGTCTACTTCAGATATGATATTTGTCTTTGAGGTTAATATTATTTCTTATTACAACATTTGGGTATTAGATACCAGATGTGGCTCACACATATGTGTCATTATGCAGGGTCGTCGTAGCCTACTCAAGAAGGGAGAGATGGACCTATATGTGGGAAATGGAGCAAGAGTTGCTACATTAGGTGTAGGGACATATATTTTGTATCTTCTTAATGGGCTAGAGTTAACTTTGTAAAATTACTATTATGTATCCATTGTGACTAAAAACATTGTGTTTGTTTCATGTCTTAATAAAGCAGGATTTCATTTAGCTTTTTCAAGCAATGGTTGTTCAATTAAGTGAACGAAAGGTTGTATAGTACTGCTACATTTTGCAATGAAATTTACATATTAGATATGACCAATCTAATTTTAAATATCAATGAAAATAAAAGTCCAAAATTATATAATCTAAAATCATCTTACTTAAGGCATTGTTGACTTGGCCATATAAGTTAGAACTGCATGATTAAGCTACATAAGAATGGTAGCCTAGGGTCATTGATTATGGATCATATAACACATGTGAATCTTGCTTGTTAGGCAAGATGACTAAATCACCTTTCAAAGGAAAAGGTGAATGAATGAATGGGTTATTAGATCTAATACATTATGATGTATATGGTCCGATGTCCATTCATGCCCGAGGTGGTTTTATGTACTTCATTACTTTTATCGATGATTCTTCACGAAATAGGTATGTGTATCTAATGAGATGTAAGTTTGAAGCATTTGAAATGTTCAAACAATTTAGGCATGAAGTAGAGAAACAACTCAGCACAAGTATTAAGACACTTCGATCAAATCAAGGTGGTGAATACTTAAATGAGGAATTTCTAACTTATCTCAGAGATCATGGGATAGTATCCCAGTGTACTCCACCTTATACACTGCAGCATAATGGTGTAGTTAAAAGGAGAAACCGAACTTTATTGGAAATGATAAGGTCGATGATGGGCTTAGTAGATCTACTAAAATCCTTTTGGGGTTATGCACTTAAGGTTGCTGTTTACGTGACAAACAGAGCCCCTTATAAGGCAATTGAAGTTACTCCATATGAGATGTGGACTAACAAAAGGCCCTACCTTTCTCATATGAAAGTCTAGTATTGTCTGGCTTATGTGTAGCGGATTCAATCAGACAAGTTTGAAGCGAAATCTAATAAATGTCAGTTTATAGGATATCATAAGGAAACAATTGGATATCAATTTTATAATGCTTTAGAGCAAAAGGTTTTTGTCTCAAAGCATGCTGTCTTTTTAGAGAAATAGTTCCTTCTAAGAAAAGACAATGGGAGCAAAGTTGAACTTGATGAAGTTTATAATTCTCACATAGACACAAAGTAATTATCTAAATCTAAAATTGTTGTTCATTGAAATGAGACAATAGTTGAACCTTCTGACATAAAAAATGTTTATAGGTCAAGTAGGATACATAATGTTCTAGAGAGATGTGGATTTCTCATAAGTGAACAAAATGACGTATTGCTCATAGAGGACAATGAGCCTATAACCTATGAAGAGGCTTTGGAGAGTTCAAAATTTGAAAAATAGCTTCAAGCCATGAATTCTGAAATGGATTCCATGTATGAAAACCAAGTATGGAATTTGGTTTACCTACCCGAAGGATTAAAACCTATATGGTGCAAGTGAATTTTCAAGAAGAAAATTGACATGGAAGGTAACGTGATTATCTATAAAGTGAGGTTAGTCGCTAAAGGTTATACTCAAAGACAAGGAGTTGACTACAACAAGACATTTAGACCCGTAGCTATGTTTAAATCCATTAAAATATTCCTAGCCATTTCTGCTCAGTATGATTATGAATTATGGAAAATGGATGTGAAGATAACTTTCTTAAATGGAAACCTTGATGATGATGTGTATATGATACAACCTGAGGGCTTCGCATCCAGAGATGGCAGAAAGGTATACAAGCTTCAGAAATCCATTTATGGATTAAAGCAAGCATCTAGGAGTTGGAACATCCAATTTGATATGACAATCAAAGAGTTTAGTTTCTAGCGAAATCCTGATGAACCATATGTGTACAAGAAGTTTAGTGGGAGTGCTATCATATTCCTTGTGTTATATATGGATGACATATTACTAATAGGAAATGATGTCTCTAGTTTGCAATCAGTCAAAGTTTGGTTGTCTCAGAATTTTTCCATAAAAGACCTTGGAGAAGCAACTTATATATTGGGAATAAAGATCTATAAAGATAGATCAAGGAAGTTATTGGGTCTTTCACAGTCAACATACACAAATAGAATGCCAAATAGGTTTAGCATGAAGCAGTCCAAGAAAGGATTGGATAAAACTCTCGAAATCTATATGTCCCAAGATGCAAGATGAGAGGACTCGCATGAGTATGATCCTTTATGCTTCGGTAGTAGGATCAATTATGTATGCTATGTTATATATAAGACCCAATCTATCATATGCTATAAGTGTTACAAGCAGATATCAATTGGATCCTAGTGAGGGTCATTAGGTGGCTGTCAAGAATATCCTAAAGTACTTAAGAAGGACTAAGGATGTATTTTTGATATATGGAAATAGATATCTCGTAGTGAGTGGGTATACAGATGCCAATATTCAATCTAACAAGGATGACTCCAAATCTCAGTCAGGTTATTTTTTCACAGTGAATGGTGGAGCGATCAGTTAGAAGAGTTCCAAAAAAGTGATTATTGTAGATTCAACGACCAAGTCAGAGTACATTGCAGCTGCGGAAGCAACAAAAGAATTTATTTGGATTAAGAAGTTCGTTATGGAACTTGAAGTGGTTCCTAGTATAGTTGACCAAATATTTTATACTTGATAATAATGGGGCTACTGCTCAAGCAAAGGAACTAAGGTCTCATCAAAGGTCCAAGCATGTGCTTAGGAGATATCACCTAATTAGGGAGATAATTGATAAAGGTGATGTTAAGATAGAGAGAGTGCCCATCAATCAGAACATCGTCTATCCTTTGACTAAGCCACTTCCTCAAAAGAAATTTGATTCTTATGTACTCGCCTATAATATTAGATACAAAGGCGATTGATTTTACTGTAAGTGGGAGATTGTTAGAGTAGTGCTCTAAAGGAGATCACCTTTAGCACTTTTGTAAAACTTTATTTTGATTAATAAAGTGAACGAAAATTCTCATTAATTTGACATTCTTTTATATATGAATTGATGTTGATCTTAAATCAAATTAATAAAGTCCATGATACAAAACATTGCATGAAGGAAATCATGATGGAATCATGATAATGATATTCCTATCATTTGCAACTATATTAGCATCTGAATAATCCCTAATCATAGGATTAATAAGATAAGCATTACTAATCCAGACAGACTAGCACATGTTATACTTCTTGATTTGATCAAGCAGTGGATCTCATAAACTGTAAACATGAGATGTTTAGAGTTAACATGTGGATACTTAGTAAGGGCGACAAGTACATCTGATGACCTGCTATGAGATTATCATATGGATGATCTATCAAATGTCAATGATTAATCTCATCATAGCAATGGTGGAAATATCCTTAGATTTGAGGTACTCAAGGATATCTTAAATAGTAATCCTATGTTTTGACATCATTCCTTGTTGCCTCAAGATGAGGTCTCTCTTAGGGTGACTGGGTACAACTATCTATATTCGAAGGTAATTGGGTAGCCAATAAAGGATTCACCACTCCTGATAGAAGGAGATGATAACCACAACCTCTTGTTGGTGTCATTACTCAGGAATATCTAGCCAGAGTAGTAATGTGTCATGAAGGGAGTCTTCATTGACACATAGAGTAATAAGATCCTAGGATAAGAACTAACATCACTTGGACTAGATGTGATGTAGTCAGTCAAGTGGGATTTGACACATGGCCTATACTCCGAACCAAGTGAGGTATAGTATGGTGAAAAGACAAATTGCATGGTAATTGTCTATGGAAAGGTTCATAAGTTGAATATTAACTATTGAAGAGTTCATGTGTTAATCCACTTGTATTATGGTAAATTGTCATCATGAATTACTTAAATTAAGAGTTAATTCAAGTGCTTAAAATAACTGGGAACCTAAGGGTCACATGCATAAAAGATCGAAATAAGTGTGTATGGCCTAATTTAAGCAAGCCATGATAGTGACTCATAGGGCCACAATTGTGGCTGAAGGCGAGCCTATTTTAAAGAGGCCACGATCATGGCCACTATGACAGAGGGCACTAATTTGTATATAAGTGACTTCTTCACTTATGTACGCAATCTTCTTCTACTTCTTACACACTCAAGTGATAGAGAAAGGGTTTTCAAAGAGTTCTAGAGAGAGTGAGAAGAGTTCTTGAGTTATCTTTATACAATTTATGCAATTGTTATATAAATCAACATGTATGCAAGATAACCTTAATCTATCTCCCATTTGAACATCTACTTGAATTCATCAAGTTTGGTGTTCTAAAACCTGTAAACATTGTTTCATCTTCCTTCTTTGCCTGTTCTTGGGTGATCAAAGAAGGGTTTGGTGTTTATAACAACCCAAACAAGGAGAAGAAATAAGAAAAGAGGAGGTAAACAAGGTAAAAATTTTATATTTCATGTTCTTTTATACATGTCTATGCATCCATGTTAGATTTTATGGTTTTTGGGTTGTGATGGTGTTGCAATCTTGATTAGGACACTTCCACTACATCTGCATGCAAACATGGCTAACCTAACATCATGAAATGAAATTAATTGATGTTTAGGTAATGGGGGTTTTGGATTTAATAAGAAAATAAAATGAAACTAACTAATAAAAACAAATTAAAAAAACCTGCAAAAAAATGATAAAATTGGGGAATTCGATAGGGATCTGGTTCAATCTCTGCCTACACCCTAATTAAGCATAATTCATCAATTTGTTGTTCTTTTATCTCTCTTAGTAATTATCGATCATAGATTAACAACAAGCTCTGTTAATCATGATTTTTCCTTGGATCCTAGTTAATTACGAAGTGCTCATTAATTAACCCTAACTATCAAGAAACATAGAATAAGCTCTTTAAGTTTATCCAAACAACTGCTTTACGAATCAAAAAAATAGACCAATCTAGGTAATAATCACACAAGCTCGAATTATTTAACCTATGTTATGTTATCTTTAATGAAACCATTAGTTGCTACATATGAATCGGGAATCCAACAACTACAAATTGCATTCGATTTTAGCAATGGGTTTTCATGAAAAACGATTCAATAGAGCATTAAAATCATCATCATTAAAATAACCAATCAATCCATACAAGATAACATAATCAATTTCTAATGAAAGAAAGAAACAACAAAACAATAAAAAAATACTTAACTTAGGGCGTCGACAACGATATCACCTCTGAACCGGTGTCTGAAACTTAGCCTTCCATAAGTCTCTCCAAAGAAAATGCTTCAACCTGCTCAACCAACCCTAGCTGAAACCCCTACAACTCCTCCCTTCTGTCTACCTAACCTACTGCTAGTCTCCTATTTATTTTAAATTTTTTGGGGTGTGACGATTTAATAAGTTGGAACACCATCACTATTTATGCTCCTTTCCTTTCTATCGTAAGCCTTCCTATCTTGCAAGTTCCTCTCCAATATTCCACAATGTGATAATTTAATAAGTTGGACCACCTCACTATTCATGCTTCACCCCTCTCCTATAACTCTCTTCTATTTCACTGTAGCTTTGATGTGACAAGTTAAGATGATTTCCATGCATATTGTTTATTCCTCTTTTAAGACTTAAGTTATTAATATGCGTTTTAAGTAAAATGAATGCATTAAATGCACCAAATTTACGTTGAACGCAGACGTTGTCTACGTAACACACAATGCTTGTCTACATTTAATGAAGGCATTCTAGTCTACTGCACTACCGTATTCTTCCTTGGCATCCTAGACTTCTACTGTGTTGATTTACTCTACTTGCTGTTATATTATTTTTGGTCTCTTATTATTTCATCATTTTTCCAGCAAGAACTTTTAATTCTTCTTCTTTGTATTTTTTTCCTTCTTTTCTTTTAATTTCCTTCTTCTTGCTCTATGAAGACAAGTGAAAATTAATCTTACAAAAATGTTCCAAATGTAGTGCTTTCATCTCACTTTAATTTCTTTACTTCCAAATCATACCCATTTAAGCATTTTCGTATCTTTAATCGCTAAGTGTAATTGATTAAATTTATCAACAACTAAACACATTTCATTTATGCATAACACAATCTTTGGGAGTTTAAAGTTCTATAAAAAAAGTTCAACATAAAAGTATTCTATCTAGACTTCGCAGGTATTAGCTGACCAGACTTAAGCCATTCTTGTTTCCAAAATTGACAGTACTAGACTTCTCTTGTATCAACTTAGAAGCTAGGTCTACCTCGTACGTGAAAATTAACGTTGCAATTTTGATGAGTTTACGAACTTAGTGAGTGAATCATCATTGATGTGCTCACTTATGTCAAAACACAAATATTACAAATATAACCAAATTCACATTATAACTTATATCTCAATAATACATCATGAACTTCAAACAATTCATATACTCATTTCAGAATAATCTGATCATTTATCTCAACCATTCATATCATCAAAATATACACAAACATTACATATCATTATAACTGCACAACTTAATAATTCTTCGCCATCATTCATACAATACATGTAAAGTTACATATGCAAATGCACATGTGACTCCACTTTCATTTTTACCTTTTTGTGATTGAGTGCCTATTTACTGTCCCGTATATACTATGGATATCAGGCTCATTTCATATTATGTCCTATACCTATTATGGATACTGGGCGCATTAATAACTGAGCATGTGGCTCTTTATGCATATTTATAAGCTTTAAGCTCTTTTTCACACTAGTCACTCCGGCCACACCTCCTTTATCTAAGATGTATCACAATATGATGGAATGCATCAATTCATGTTATCAATAACTTCATTCAATATGCACAATCATTTATTACATTCATCGGATCTATTTCTAGCATTCAACATTTAGTTGAGTACACATTTTCCATATTCACATACATTTAGAAAGCACTTCCAATACAGTCACTAACGTCAAACTCCTCAGACCATCAATGTCTTGAATTATCACAATCATATCAATAACAATTCAATATCTAAAAGTTAATCAAAACCTATTCAGTCATAATGAGAAAACATTTAGGTTAACTCACAATGCACTGCAGATAAGCTATTGTCTTAATGACCCGACAACGTCTGGATGCTGACGATCAATTTATGCCTCTCTAGTCATGCAATACACACATATAGTTAACACATTACTAAGTTGATCAATCATATGAATATTTAATCATGCATATGTGTGTGTGTGTGAGTGTGTGTGTGTGTGTGAATGAGTGAGTGAGTGGGTGTGTGAGTGTGTGTCATGTTTGATGCATACTCAATTGACCTTTTAGGGTATCTAACTATTCATAAATTTTGACCATTCCATTTTGCAATTAGGTTTACACCTTTAAGTTAGCTTGATTTACTCCAAGTTCACTAATCATATTTTACACTTATCCTTGAACATTTTCATATCAAAAGCCTCTTATAATAGACACACAATTGTTACTTTAAGTATTGAATTTAAGCCAACTAAAATTGTACATTCACCAAACTTTTTCCAACAATGTATATTCATACATTTAAGCAATTCTCACTCTTAAATACCCTATGTTCTTCAATGCTCAATCATCCATACGTTATACACATTTTTCATGTCTTTAAGATCATGTTTGCATTAAAATAAACTCATTTGTTCCTTTAACAAATCAGAATTTTCATATTTAAACTCAACCACATCAAAACAAATGACATCAATTAACTACATAAACTTATCAAGCTATTAACCAATTAATCAAGCAACAATCTAAGCTCATTCCTCACCTTAATCAAGTCCAAATATACCAATTTTAGAGTGAAATTTCTCAGCTGGTTCAACATGTACCCAAGGCTGAAATTAAAATTCCAAATTTTGTCATCAACAACACTGATGTCTATAACTTTACTACCTTCAATACGTCACGAATTTTACAAGCTTAAAGACATCACTAACACCTGAAATTTTCCAGATTTCATGTCCTTTAAGGTTACTTCATTTCAAGTTAATTTAAATTCCATATTGGTTAAACTAACGCTTACAAAATTCTGCTCACTTATGTCATTAACATTCTTTTTTTACAAACACACCTACAGCTCAAATTTTCCAGATTTGAAAACACCTTAATAACACCTATATTTAGTATGAATTCCTCATCAATTATACTTAAAATATTAACTTAAATCATCCATACAACAGTCCATAAACTACCATTATTGTGTATGCAAAAATAGAGTAGAAAAGTACCCATTCATTCTCCATTTTCCAGCACAACTTCAACATCAGCATCCTGTACAATCTATCCTAATTCAATCATCATTATCTTTCTATTATAAAATTCCATAAAGAACAACACTTTACTTACTTATTGAGCTTCCAATTCAATTTCAATTCCTCAAGTCTACCTAGGCCTCCATGCATGCAAAATCATCCCAAATTTAAGGTAGAAATTGGATTTTTTTTTACTATGATAAAAGACAACAATAATCTGGTTCTTTACTTATTTTGGTCAAAGAATGTGTTTGGTGTGGTAGTTTAGCATAGCCTCAAGAAAAACACAGGGATGGGAGATAGAAGCAAGTTTCGGTGGTGAGAGATGAGAAGAGAAGAAGAATGAGCAAGGCTGAAACAACACCAGCAAAAATGTTACTCCTTGGATGCTAGATGTCACCATATTACATTAACATACGTCCTTAAGCATGTAAACCATTTATCTCCTCATTAAGCTGCCTAATGTCACCTAGTTACTAGTCCATTTGTCACCCAATCATTGCTACCATTTTTCAATTGATTACCCATGCCAAATTTCACTCATTTATCTATGCCATTTGTCACTTATTTCATAGGCTTAGTCATCCTAATTTTTCCATATGTCAATATTTCATGTCACTTGGCATTTTTCCTAGTCTAAATATACATTTTAATTCATCACTTTTCTAATGGTAACAATTAATTCCAAATTTACTACTTGTAATCCATCAAACCAAAATTCAAGACATAAACAATACACAATTCATATCATGATCATTTTAAACCTTTCATACCCCGGAATATTTCAATTGAGTGCATATACTATCTTTGGAATGTGTATGAAATCATAATTCATGAGTGCATGCTAATGATATGCATGTAAATGAAATACATTTCATGAATGCTAAAATGATTTGACTCTTATAGAATAATCTAAGGCCCTAACCCCTAGTATGGAAAATGGGCTATTACACAATTGTTCTCACATTTCATATTCAGCATACAGATCAGGAAAAAAACATATATAATTGAGTTTACACATCTAGGTTAACTCATAGTATTAAACTTATACTAAATCATAAACATTTAACACGATAATTAAACAACCATTCCAGTTCCAAGTTCAACCTCTCAATGTCATAGTAAATTTTTGTTTCTTCTAACTTTACTTTTACAGTTTAAATCTTGTCATTTCCACCTGTATCTATGTTTCTCCATTTTTTTCATTCCACCTGTATCTATGTTTCTCCATTTTTTTTAGTCAATCCACAAAAATGTATTCACATCCATATCAATTCAAAGGTATACAACCACATCACAATACTGATATCATATTCGCTGATATAACCATGAATACAAATACACTGAATCTATGTCTAACATATCAAACCATGTAGTATCTTGTATTTCAAGATATCAACAAACTTTCATTTTCTCATACTTTGATAGATCATCATTCTTCTCATTGTTTCTAACAATTCAGACTCTTAATGAATGTTCATGCCCGTGACTTATTTAAATGCAACTAAGACTAGGGATCAGTTGCCTTTACGTGCCTAATTGAACATTAATCGATACTGACAGTGTATGACATGTTTAAGATGCCTATAAATTCACACATATTATGATAAATGCCCATGTAAGATGTTAACCCTGGGCTTTGACACCAAAATTGTAATGTACCACTCTCATAGAGCATATACCCGAACTTATCGACAATTGTTTAAGAACGTACTCTATGAGGATGGCACGTTAAGATGGTCATATTACCAAATTATTATAGACATCACATATCAAAAACATTTCAAACATTCATTTTGAATCATTTCATACACAATCATATTAAATCACAAATGTCATTACACTTCAGAGTTCACTTATACATTTGAAAATAGGTTAGAAATGCTATTCTTGATGCGTAATGACTAGAAAAATTTGCAAGTGCAACTGAGCTCGACCACTAACTCATGTTCAATTGCAATATTTATACTCTAATTAGTCTAACTAGATCTCCTCTAAACCTGAAAATTCAAATTGCAATTTTGATGAGTTTGCGAACTCGGTAAGTGAACCATCATCGATATATTCACGTAAGTTAGATACACAGAGACAAGCCACATCCCAATTCAACAAGTATTAGATTTCATCCAATATGGAATATCACATCACATTTCATCATACCTTATCAAGTACATTAAGTTCATCATACTTTCATAAGTATATCAGGTAAAATAACATTTCATATCACAATACATCCTCATTTACTTTTCACCTGTATTTCAAGTGATTCAATTAGACCATATGATACATATATGGATGTTTATGCAAATGCACATGTGACTCCATTTTATTTTGCTTTGTTGTGACTGAATACCTATTTACTTTCCCATATCCATTGTGGATACTGGGCTCATTTCATTTACTATCCTATATCTGTTGTGGATACTAGGATCATTAATAACTGAGCCTGTGGCTCTCTATGGATAATCCTGAGTTTAAAGATCTTTTTTTCACGTTGGTGACTCTGGTCACAACTCCTTTATCTGATCATGTATTTCAATGTGATGCAACATTTCATATGTCATAGTTCATTACCTTTCATTCCTGTATGTTTCTATCACATGTGTCAAATTCATCAGATCTAAGTCTAATAATTCACATTCAATTACTCATGCATTTCATATTCATTCCAGCATTTCGCATTCAATTGTTCTTACATTTCATATTTATTATGGCATTTCACATTCAGTTTTTCTCATATTTCATATTCACTATACAGATTAGACAGCAACACATATAATTGAGTTTACACATCTAGGTTAACTCACAATATGATCTAGATAAGTTATTTCCTTAATGATCTGACAATGTCTAGATGTTGACAATCAACTTGTGTATCTATCTTTATGCAATACACACATATTTCACACATCATTAAGTCATCAATCATTCACACATATATATATATCATGTTTCAATGTATGCTCAATTGATCTTCTGGGTATGTATTAATATACAAGGATCTTGACTGTACTTATACACTTTCAGATCAATCAAACTTTATAACTCATATACTACAATTTTGCAATCAGGTTTATACCTTAAGGAAGCTTGATTTATTCATCAATCATATACGTTCACATAATTATCCAATACTCACTCATAATTACTTCATATTCTCCAATGTTCATTCATTTATATCTAATACACATTACTTATATCCTTTGAATCATATATGCATTCATAAGAACATCTTAATTCCTTTAACAACTCATAATTTTCAGATTTCAATACATTGATATCAAGACAATCCCTTAAGTTAAGACATCAATTAACAACCTAAACTTATTAAATCCTTAACCAATGAATAAAGTAATAATTTAGGTTCATTTTAAGCCTCAATCAAGTCTAAATACACCAATGTAAAGTGACTTATCCTTATGTGGTTCAACAATTATACAAAATTGAAGTTTTTCATTTCAAAGCATTTCCCACGATTGTGGAGGATCTTCCCACGATAGTAGGATGAGTGCCCGAACGTGCACTACCCTTAACATGCATGCAAGTCACTTGTCCTCACCTTATCCTAGCAAATGTCACCAAGATCCTAGGCCATTTTTCATTCAATCTCTAAGCCATTTTTCATTCATTCTCTAAGACATTTGTCACTCAATTCCATTGCCATATGTAGCTGATTTCATAGGTCTAGTCATCCTAATTTTCCACATGTCAGCTTGTCCTACCACTTGATATTTTTCCTAGAGTAGATGTACATATTAATTCATTAATCTCTCAATTGTAGCAACTAATTCCAAATTACTAATTATCATCCATCAATTCTTGTCATTGGTAAACCAAAGAACAAGATTAGAAATGCACATTCATGTCACATTCATTTTAGTTTCATACCCTGGAATATGTCTGTTGAGTGTAATTTGTCTAACTCAGAATTCATATGTCTATATGCATTTGAATACAATAATAAAATCTTGTCATAATGTACCAAATTCATTTTATATGATGCCACTCATATGACTCAGTAGTCTAACACTTTAAATCCTTCAACAATTTGAGAGACAGGATACTACACATATCATCCAATAATGATTGAGGAGGATGAAGCCATTTTGATGAGCCAAAGGAGCTTGATGGATGAATTGTAGAAGAGGATGATGAAGATGATGATTTTAAAGAGCTAAAAGAAATTGTCACACCAATAAGAGAGGAGATCATTGCCCAATGATGATACATGCACCGTGATAATGGATTCATCTATAACGAGCCTTATAGAGATTATATTGTTTGTTTACCTAAAGACCAGTAGGTAATAATAGCCTACTTGCAATGTTGGATACTATTACAACTTGACCAAATGTTTTCCAAAAGTATTTTTATAGTCCATTTACTATTTCAATGCCAAATCAATGGAATGGATTCACATCTTAACTTAACCAGGTGACTCAAAATCAAGAAATTTAAGTCCTTTCCTACCTATCTTGCCATTTTTATTTAATTTCATTATTACCTTACACAGTTGAAAAAAATGAGGATAATGTTTACTTTAAATATGTGAGTAGAATTACAATATTATAGAATATAGTCAAACTTATTAATTTCTTTATGAGTTTCTCAATAGGAAGTACTTTTTAAAACTTAATTTTTCCCCAAAGCATACTATTAGAGATCATTCAGTTTCAATTTGATTGATAAGGTGAATGAGGATGCTTATGTAATTAGTTATGAGTGTTGGTGTATAAGTGAGTTTAATTTGTTTTATGAATTTGGAGAATGAATACTTGGTAAGCATTATGATATTTAAAATTGCACATGCATAAGTAATTGTAACTTCTTTTGATCATTTTTATTATCAAAATTTTGTTTTGGATTTATTAGCATAATAATTTCACTCTAATGGCTTCATACCAATAAAAAAGGTTGAAATTAAAAATTATGTTAGTATTCATTTAAGATAGTGACTTAGTTGAGTAACCAAGGGCATTCATAAGAAAGTGTTTACTATCATATAAAAGCTAGGTGATTTTTCAAATAAACTTCTAATGCTCTTGTTTAAATTTGCGCCTTATTAATAAAAAAATGTGAATACTTTTGAAAGTCATATGTGCTCAATTGACTGTATAATTATTCCATAACACTTAGTGATTATTGACATGAAATTGCTTAAGATACTCATTTTGACTCATATGTGATTTTAGGGACAATTCGGAAGAAAAGAAGTTAAAGTGAATCGAAAGCACTACATTTGGGTCATTTTTTGAAGAATCACACTCACTTGTCTTCACGGACTAAGAATGATAAATATTAGAGCAAGTATGGACAAGAAAATTAAGATGATGCAGCAATATAGCTCATGATTACTGTGCATGGAAATTTCATGCTTTTGTATGCAATAATGTAGATTTAATGTAGTGAATTTAATGGAAAGCATCTTGAAATTATGGTGAAATAAAGATGGAAGCAAATAGATGGGATGGCCCTTTGCAACGTCAATTTCATGGGAAATAATGGAGCAAAATGACAACAATACATAAAGGTAAACGACAGCAATAGGGGAACATTGGACCAAGCAAGGAGCAGCAAAATGACAACATAGTAAAAAGGAGCTGAGAAGACCAAAATGCAACGTCCAAGGAGCAGCTGGGAAGCATGAACAAAATGAGTCATCTCATGACTACGTTTCACACAAATAACATCTACAAAACATAGATGTTTTTAATAGGCGTTATTGGTTTTAAAGAGGGTGAACAGTATAGTGGACCAGCAAATAATTCATAAAATTAGAAAAGTAGGGCAATAGAGAGAGAACAGTAGCGTAATAGAGGGAGGTGTTAGCTATAGGAGGGTTTCAATTGGGCTTATTCAATAGGGGATGAAGCATTTTTCTTGGAGAGAACTATGGAGGGCTAGGCGCCCCAATGTTAGTTCGAAGGTGACATCGATACCGACGACCCAGCTTAAGTGTATTTCTTTATTTTTTTGTTTCTATCTCTTTAAAAATTGATTGTATTATCCTATGTTAATTGATTTAGATTTTGTGTATTATTAATCGTATTCTTGTTATTGTTTAGTTATTTATGTATGAACTCATTGGGTATTGTGAGAAGATGGTTTTAATGCATTTATTGGATCGTTTATTTGTAAGCCCATTGCTAAAATTTCAATATAATTCGTAATTGTTATGTTGAAATTCATATGTAGTGACTAATGATTCATAATCATTAGGAATAACATAACCAAGGTTAAATAATGCATCGTATGTGGTTGTTCCTAGATTAATCGGTTTTCCTAATTCGTAATGCTACTACCTAATTGAATCTAAAGATTGTATCTTAGGTTATTCAATGTTAGGTTTAATTAATGACTATATCTTGATTAAGCACTACCTAAGGGAAAACTCGGGTTAATCATTAACTCATAATTAATGGTTACTAAGAGAGGTTGGAGAACAACAAATAAATGAGGTTTGTTTAATTAGGGTGTAGGTCAAGATTGAATTAAAGAATCAGGTCCCTATTGTTGGAAGGGTTACACATGCTATGTTTTACTATTTATAACCTTGGTAAATTCTGCAACTGTACGGGTCGTTCATATAGTACCTAAGGTGCCGATCCTACAAAGAAGGGTAATATAGTCTTAGAATCTAAGGTCATCCTAAACTACAATAAATTTAAACAAATAACTAATACAGAAATTAAATCAATCAACAATCAATTATGATAATTTAAAGTGCCAAAGAGTAACAAAACAATAATAACACAACCTAACCTGAAATCAACTTAGAAATCACCAAGTGAGAGAAAGAGGATTTTGATTTGAAACTAAAGAAAACCTAACCAATTATGCAGTTATGGAACTGATAGGTGTAGACGATCCTAGGGTGAATTACTCTCTCTCGAGTTATAATTATTAACCCTAATTGATAATCCCTAATTCAAATTATGGAATTGCAATCTCTCGATTCACAATTGATCCAAAACCTAAATTAGTTCTAAAATAATCTAATAGCCTACTAGGAATCTGTATTCGATCTCTTGTTACATGACTCTACCAGTTTGATTTAATTCTCCACCTATCAATTCACCTAACTCTCATTAGCCCAAATTGATGATTTTTCCCTGACTCACCCTCTCAGTTTGTTGCCAAATTATTTAGAGCAGAATTGAAATCACAGTCAAATCAATAAAAACACAATCAATTAAATTTCATTAATCTCAAGATTCAAAATCAACACAAGCTCAACATTTAATGCAAAGATTCTCAACACCTATTTCAATTCTATACATTAATAAAACTAAAATAAATGGAAAACACTGTCAGGAACAGAATCTCAAAAGTGGCGACAGCGAGAAACCACCTATTCTGGGAAGTACGTCGCATCTAGCTGGTCTCTATGTCTCTCTTCCTTCGTTTCCTTCCTCAATCTCTTGATCTCTCTTTAGGTTTCTCTTAAAATTATCTAAATCACTCACTTTTGTATGATTCTCAAGGTTCTCCAAAGACTATTGCCTCTTTCTCATAATGTTTTATTTATTCTGTAGAAGTCCTAAGTTAAAGTCAAGGTCGAAATGGTCTAAAATTTTTTGCAAAACTTGAGTTTTCGCATCAGCCCGACTCAGGGCACAATCATGGCCTTGCCTGCCACGATTATAGCCAATGCTTTAACCTTTCTGTCATGATCATGGCCTGATGTGTACGATCGTGGCCTGATTGGACGCTCTCTGTCACGATCGTGCTCTATGTGTATGATCATGGGATATGTCTTTTGGCTCGAAGCTCTTCACATCTTCTTTGTTCTACCCCATTTACCCTGAAACACTAACACGTGCGTCAAGGTACAACAAAAATATAACAATTAAGCTCAAAGATTCAAACTAACCCTTAAAAAAACTTAAAAACTTAAACTAACATAATTAAACCATAAATGCACACTCAACACTCAAATTCACACTAAATACATGACAAATTAAACCCCAAAGTACAATGAAAAGCATAACTATCACCTACAGAATTTCCTATTTTATTATTTTCACATGTTTTCTTTAATTTTTTTATTATTCTAGTTTCATTTTATTTTCTTGTTTGAAAAAACCAAAATCCCCTAAATCTAAACACTATTAATTTCATTTTAATAACTTTGCACACACTCTTTGTGGGATCAACCTAAACCCACCATCATTATAGTAGTAATCTAATTTATTTTGACTGGCATTATGACATGCTATCAATTTTGGTGTCATTGCCAGGGAGTACGGTGTTTTAGTTTTAGTTTGTGATTTTAAATGGTGTTTTGTATATATTTTTTCATAATTGCTTTCTTTTCAATTATTTCGTTATCCTTTCATTTTTTCCTATTTCACATTTGTGATAAGTATTTTTCAAAAAATTCTATGGAAGCAATTTTTTCTTTAACTCTTACTCTCAATTCTATAACCAAGGTTGGAATGATCAACTTAACTTTGGTTATGGATGGGATAACCATCATAATTACTTCTATGATAGTTTTTAGGACACACAACGATTCCTGTGTGGACTAATAGCTTCTTTTCACAACTCAGATATGCCTCTAGACGACTGTATCAAGACTTGTAATGCTGGCCATCTTCAATTTCAACAAGTTTGTGGTAGGTTCAAGAGAGTATGCAACAACTTCGACAGAATACCCTACAATTCAAACAGGATGGATGGCAACCTTAATCTAGTTTCCAAAATGTGGAGAGCTAACAAAACTTAAGTACATCTATGGAAGAATTAATGAATGTTGTGATTGCTAACAATCTCCAATTTCAACAGAGCCTACAATAACTGTTGCAATAGTTCCAACAAGAAATGAGGCATATAACGTATAGAAACCAGAACTTGTTAATCCAAATGGGTGAAATGGTAGTGAGGATCGACTACCTAGAATCACAAATGGAAGAGGAGCAATTATATCAACCCGAGGCATAACCTATGGATGTAAGTACAAAATCTTACAAAGTAATGAAGAGCTTCAAAATTTTGAGAGCATTAGTCAAACAATTGCTTATGTGGAAGAAGATGAGGAGGAGCTCGAGGCATAAAAAGCTATATCTTTTAGCTCGAAGATAAATAATGAATTCTATTTTATTGTTGAGAATGACTCTTCACTTTTACCTAGCAGGTTAGAGGAATTAAAAGAGGAGGAAAAAGGTGTCGAGACATTCGAGATCTCTCAAGAAAGCATGTACTAAGTAGAGATCGAAAGTCTAAGGATAAGGAAGATGTTAAATTGGAATGATGATCAACTAAGGCCCTTTCTGGAACAACCTCGAGTGGAAGTGGTGCTAACTGTAATACCTGAAGATCATAATTTTGCCACGTGAGGAGGAAACATGGAGTCGAGCCAACGACCTTAAACAAAGGCACTTCTTAGGAGGCAACCCAAGGGAAGTAATTTTCTTTTCTTTACATTTATGCATTATTTTTATATGCATGTGCATTTTTGAATTTTTTTGTTTTACTTATTTTAAGTTTTCAATCAAAATGAGAGAGAGAATAAAACAAACAAATAAACATTTTCTTGTTTTCTGTTGCTTGTGGGATTATATAGTCATGATCAGAGTATGAATTGACTAGAAAATTTCATGGCAACTTTAGCATGTATTTTTACTTTTATGATTAGTCGATATGTATTATCTTTAGAAGAGTAATGACTAGTGGTAGACAAAGCCGATGAGATTTTAAGCCTTATTAGACTGACACATCCATATCAGTCTCATTGCCTTTTTATAATGTGTGACCTTCATGACATATACATCCTAACTTTGCTTTAAGTTTCCATTTGAGACCATGTTTTTATGACATGCATTAACATGGAAATGATTAGGCATTCTTTGGTTCATAAGCTACATTAGCCAACTAGCCTACCCCATTAACATGATTTTTCCCTTGTTAAGCCCCCTTTGAGCCTTATTAACCTTTCTTTTTGTATCAACCACATTACATACTTTATACTTAAGCAAATTTCCTACCTAAGCCATAAAGCTAGTGGAACACTTATTATTGTTGAGTTTGCGAATGTGCAAAATTCTAAGTGTAGGATTATACATATGTGAGGGCTGGTTATAATGTTGGGGTGTTATTTTATATCTTATCATTGAAATTTCAATGTTGATGTGGTTTATTTTATTTTTTATAAGATAAAAGAAAAAAAAAGAGAAAAGCGAAAAGCGAAAAAAAAGACAAAGACAAAGAAAAAGAAAAAAATTTGTTTAAATAAATGTATCAAGGAGGAAGTGCATATATGTTTTGCAAGGTTATTCATACTTAATACATCCTCCTAAAGTTCTATTGAATGGGTTACTTGAGTATGTTGAATATGAAATAGATGTTGGCTTGGAAGGGTCACTCTTTGTGGTTTCAATGTATTGTCATCAATTGTATAAGTGGTCCCTTCAAATTGATATATAATTCATTTAGTTTGTGTATGAGAGCTCAAGTTTGAGTTCTGAAACTTATTTTTGTGTTCAACATAGTTGATGTACACAATTATGAGCAAATGTTGGCTGTTGCCCTTGATAGTATATTGAGTGTTACTTTTGTTTCATTAGCTTTGATGGCTATCATGCTACTTGACCCAAATACGTCTCACCTTACCTTTACCCACATTACAACCTTGAAAAGCCCTTTGATCCGTGATTTTGGATGGGAACATTGGTGGTGGAGAAATGAAATGATATGCAAAGTTGTGGAATGACATGATCATGAATGGTGTTGACTATACCTATAACTATAATTTATTTAAACACATTTTTCGAGTCTACCATTAGATTGCTCAGTTTTTGAAGATGATGAATGTTGATTGATCATGAGTAAAAGCTTGGAATGTTGACTTCTTGCTATGATTTTTGAAATTCATTCACCATTGGTTATGACTATATATTCTTGGAATATATAGGAATTGAGTAAATGTTTTTAGGTTCATGAGCTTAATTATAATGTTTTGCACAAGGACAACCAAAAGCTAACTATGGGGGAAAATGATATGTGCTTAATTAATTGTATAATTATTCTATAATACTTAGTGATTATTGATATGAATTGATTAAGATACTCACTTTGACTCATATGTGATTTCAAGGATACTTAGGAAGCAAAGAATTGCAAGTGAGTCGAAAGCACTACAATTAGATCATTTTTCGAAGAATTACACTCACTTGTCTTCACAGAGTAAGAATGATAAATATTAAAGCAAGTAAATACAAGAAAACTAAGATAATGCAGCGATATAGCTCACAGCTATTGTGCATGGAAATTTCATGCTTTTTCATGTAATAACATAAATTTAATGGAGTGAATTTAATGGAAAGCATCTTGGAATTATGATGATATAAAGATGGAAGCAAACAGATGGGATAACCCTATGCAACATTTATTTCATGGGAAATAATAGAGCAAAATGACGACGATACATAAAGGTAAACGATAGCACCAAGAGAATGTTGGACCAAGCAAGTAGCAACAAAATGACAACATAGTAAAGAGGAGAGCTGAGAAGACCAAAATGTAGCGTCCAAGGAATAGTTAGGAAACGTGAGCAAAAAGTAGATGTTTTATGTTTACGTTTCATACAAATGTTGTACATGATCACAGACCATGTCTGCGAAATGCATACATTTTGAATAGGCACTGTTGGTTTTAAAGAGGGCGGAAAGTGTAATGGACTTGAAAATAATTCATAAAATCATAAAAGTAGCACAATAGAGAGAGAACAGAGGGAGGTGCTAGCTATAGGAGGGTTTCGGTTGGGGTTATTCAACGAGGGCTGAAGCATTTTTTCAGGGGAGACTATGGAGGGCTAGACATCCCAACGTTAATTCGGAGGTGACATCAATGCCAAAGACCTAAGTTAAGTGTATTTCACTATTTTATTGTTTCTTTCTCTCTTTGGAAATTGATTTTGTTATCCTATGTTAATTGATTTGGTTTTTTGTATGGATAATCATATTCTCATTATTGTTCGGTTATTTATGTATGAACCCATTAGGTATTGTGAAAATATGATTTTGATGCATTCATTGAATCATTTATTTGCAAGCTCATTGCTAAAATTTCGATATAATAAATGATTATTATGTTGAAATTCATGTGTAGCGACTAATGATTTGTAATCATTAAGGGTAACACAACCTAGGTGAAATGACGTATCATATGTGGTTGTTGCCTTAATTTATCGGTTTTCCTAATTCATAATGCTACTGTCTAATTGAATTTAGAGATTATATCCTAGGTTATTCAGTATTTAGGATTAATTAATGATCGTATCTTGATTAAACACTATCTAAGGGAAAACTCGGGTTAATCCTTGAGTCATGATTAGTAGTTACTATAAGAGGTTTAAGAACAACAAATCAATGAGATATGTTTAATTATGGTGTAGACCGGGATTGAACCAAAGAACCTAGTCCCTATCGAATTCCCCACTTTTATTATTTTCGCATGTTTTCTTTAATTTTTTTATTAGTCTAGTTTCATTTTATTTTTTGTTTGAAAAAACCAAAACCCCCTAAACCTAAACCTAAACCTAAACACTAATTAATTTTATTTCAGCAACTTTACACACATTCTTTATGAGATCGACCTAGACTCACTACTACTAAAAACTTATTTTGACTAGCGTTACAACGAGCTATTAGAAAGTTAAAGCATGATATCTTTTATATATTTATTTTATGCATGGAATTAAGTTTTACGATTCGAGTTAAACTTAAAAGAATTATGAAGTGAACTTAATCAACTTGTAAATCAATACAAGTAGTTAGTTACATAACATTTTGATTACCCTTTATGATTAAATGAATAATAGAAAATCTTAATTTATATGTTTGACTTGTTTAGGGCTTTTTCAAAACATTTTTGTACTTAAGATTGATTGATGGATTGTTTGCTTAAGGGCAAGTAATCATTGTTCTATGTTGGATTTGTATTGGTTTTGATCAAGATTACATCATTCTTTAAGGATATAGCAAGATTTCAACAACAATTCTTTTAAGATTCATATATAACTTCTTTAATTTGTTTTCTTTATTATTTTTTTGTTTATATTATTTATGTGATTATGAATTAACCAAGATATAGATTTAGATAGGATGAACTTAAGATGCAATTTTCTTTGATTAATTTTTTGTTTAATTAATATATAGTTTTCTTGTAATCTATTCATACTTTTATATTGATTGAATTAAAGGAGAAGAAGTAGAAGATTTAATATTTGATTCATTTATTGAGATTCGAGATATGAGATATATATTTTGATCACAACGTGAATAAATAAGGTTCAGCATGCAATATTTGAGAGAAATTTGTAAGATCTTCCTCGGTTAAGATAAAACTTATCAAAAAGTTCACATAACAAATTAAAACATTCTTAGTTTGTCTAGATTGGAAAGAGATTTCAATTGATTAACCTATAAATAGGAGTTGTATGTCTCGAGAAAGAATATAATCTAATTTAGGAACTCTCATTGGTCCAAGAAACTAAAAAGATTCATTAAACTAAGGTGAAATTGAACATAATTGAGTCCTAGGGAATTGCTCACGTAAACCTAGTTAATTCATTAATTGATATATTTTTTTATCATTATTGCATTTAGTGTTCAATTTTTTTTTACTTTATTTTCTTATTCAATCATCTATAATCATTGGTCTAGATTATTAATGGGTGCTTGGTTGATGGGTTTGGGAAGGTTTCAATAGGTATAAAATGAAAAATGGGCAATTGGTTATATATTATCATTATAAGGACAGTATTATGATATCTAACTTTCAAGTATTGCTCCATACCCCTCAAGCATAAGAGTAATGTCAATCATTCCTGAGTGACACTCCCTTCAACATTTTTCTTATCTTTTATAATTAAATATAATTAATCAAAATAACATTCCAATATAATTAATTGAAATAATATTACAATATCATTAATTAAAATAATATTAAAATATAATTAATTAAAATAATATTACAATATAATTAATTAAAATAATATTACAATATAATTAATTAAAATATAATTAATTAATTATATGTTTTTCTCTTTTTTAACAATTAAATATATCTAATTAAAATATATTAAAATTTGATGTAAAAAAAATTAACAAACTTTTATTTCTCAATATTTTTAGCAAACCAACCACTATCAATGGTAATAGTAATCATTCCTTCGTTCTAACCAACTATCATAATTATAATGATTAGATCCATTTTCATTCCTCACTATATTCATTATCATTCCTATTATCATTACTCAATTTGAATCAAGCACCCCCTAAGTTTGTGAATAGTCAGTAGTCAACTAATAGTCCTCATGGAATCAACCCATACTCACCTGTACTCACTACAACTATGTTGTGCGCTTATGGTTACGCACAATCACTTACCAACCTAAACCTAATCAGGATGATAAGGCTATCTGGTCAAAACATCCTTCTGACAACTTCACCAATAAAACTAGTATGGATTTGTGTAGGTTCTAAGCTCTAAGAATGTAACGTCAGACTCTCTAAGCTTTTTTTATTGTGCTATATTTGGAGATTTCCGACATATAAGCTTTCAAGTGTGAAAATCCGAGTCTATTGGATGCATATGACCATGGTGGTCAAATTGAATGTGTTCTAATGCCTTATAGGTTATTAGACATGATTTATAGACTTATCGAACACTTAGAAAGCTTAATTGGAAAAGTTGATACGTATAAGGGCCTATTTGCAAATTGTTAAAAGTTAAAGGAATTAAATGAAAATTTTCAATTCTAGAAGGACCAATATGTAATTTTATAATTAAGGAGCTTAATTATAATTTTCAAAAGTCCGAGGACCAAAATGAAAATAAAAGTTTTGGTCAATCTTAAATTTTTAGCTTAATTGCAAATTTAGGAAAAGTTTGGAGGGTATAATGGTAATTTCACATAACTAAGGGCAATAAGATAAATTCATCATGTTTGGTCAAAGAAGATCAAATTCTAGACCCTTTTTCATGAGTGCGGCCGTGCAAACCCTTTATTTGGCGTTAAAACACTTAGTTTTAATTAAAAGAAAGGAGAAAAGAGGAGAAGAAGAGGAAGTTTCAGCCATCACTCAATTTTCACCAAGTTTTTCATTCTTCAACTCAAACCAAGGTGTTCTAAGCTAATTTGGGGTCAAGGAACTCAAATATATCATTAGATTTGAGAAATTATCAAAGGATTTGAAGATATGACCAAAGGAAAGTATCGGTAAATTTTGTCTCATCTCTCTCTACGTTAGGATTTTGTGTTTGGTGTTAATATATGTTGTTCTACATGCTTAAATATGAATGAATCATGGTTTAGGTGAATGAAATGTGTCATAGAGTGGGTTCTTTAAGTCAAAACCAAAAATGCCCCCTTTTGGTGAAAGTTGTAAATCTTTTGATATCTTTCGAAATCGATGATTTAAATGAATTCTATGGTGTTAATTGTGCATGTATAATGTGAATTGATGATGAAGAATGAAGAAGATGTATGTTCGTTAAGGTTGGGCTGAAATGATGAAGAAGAAGTGGATTAATGTAATGAGTTGTGTAATTGATAAATGTAGCTTAAATGAAAAGGGTTGGTTTGAATGGAGTGGTGGAATGTGTCATTGAGTGGAAGTGTTACTATATGACATGATAGGAGCATGAATAAATTGACGACATTTTCATGACTTTTGCTATACTTTTTGACTCCTATCTCTAGCCTTTGTGCTTAAATTGATTCTTGAGTGTGTGCTTTTATTTTATGTAGTTTGAAGGTAAAAATTGTTACAAATCAGTATTCATTGCACTAATTAATTTTCTGCGAACAATCGATACTGCAAACTACCATTTTTTTATTATAGGAGACTCGAGGAAAAGGAAGTTAAGAAGAAGATGTGGAATGAAAGAAGGCTGAAGTGAAGTCAACGAGAGATGAGGCGCAACAGGAAGTTCGCTATGGCGAAGTGGATCTGTCGGTATAGCGAAACACACAGAATCCAGACTGAACTTTCGGGAAAAGTTCACCGCGATGAAGATTAATTCTTTCACCACGGTGAAGGAACCAGCAACAGAGCACAGCCTTTCGAGAAAAGTTCACAACAGTGAAAAACATTTGTCACCGCGGCGAACCTTCGAAAACCCAGACCAATTTTGGAAAAATCACCCACTGTGCGACCCGACCCAACATCCTTCATTTAAAAACCTACCAAATTAGGTTATAGCTGACAGAGAGATAGAAAAGAAAAAACAATCACAATTTTTAATAAGCTTACAGAGGATACACACACTCACGGCTTTTCCTCTCCACTTGACCATCATTAATCGCTTCTTTCCATTTTTCTATCGCCACATTCATCATCTGTTGTTGCTTCCATGGATGCTATTAGTAGGTTTCTAGTTGTGAGTTCTCCCAAAGCAATGCTTGGCTAAGCACCATTTAAGATGTAGCAATGGCTTGAGTTCAATAGGCTTCAAAGGGGAGTAGTTTGTTCATATTTAACTACATTGTTGTGAAC
>JAOSBN010140490.1:0-26282 GCA_027563595.1 Erythroxylum suave | reverse complement strand
ATCCCTTTTCCCAAACCCCCCCCCCCCCCCCCAAAACGTTGATACTTATCACAAGACTGACAAAATGTAAAAGAATCTTTAGAAAGGGTTGGCCAGTAAAAACCAGAGTCTAGAATTTTCCTAGATGTTCTCCTTGCACTGAAATGCCCTCCACAAACCATAGAATGGCAAATTGAAATAATGGCGTCAAATTCTTCATTAGGCACACATTTCCTTATGACTTGGTCACTGCCCATTCGTCATAAATGAGGAGCACCAGAAATCTAATGCCTTGCTTCGCTTCTGAGCTTTTGCGCCTGCGAATTAGACATACGAGGAGGGGTGAGTCCAGTCATAAGGTAGTTAACTATATGTGCATACCAAGGCTCTTTTACGAATAAAGCACATAAAACTGCATCAGGAAAAGAATCATAAGTGAGCTCGAAAGAGTCTACTCCCCTTGTATCCTCTAGTAGCCTACTCAAGTGATCGGCTACATGATTTGCTGCCCCTGGTCGGTCCTTTGTCTCGATGTCGAATTCTTGAAGAAGTAATGCCCATTTTACCAATCTTAGCATAGATTGTCATTTCTTGGGCAGATATCGGAAAGCTGCATGATCAGTAAAAATAGTTACATAAGAATTTAACAAATAAGGCCTAAACTTTTCTAAAGCGAAAACTACTGCAAACAACTCTTTCTTTGTTGTTGTGTAGTTGATTTGAGCTGCATCCAGTGGTTCTAAGGCATAGGCAATTGCTATTGAGATTTTCTCCTCCCTTTGGCCTAGCATAGCTCCTACAGCACAATTAGAAGCATCACATGAAAGCTCAAAAGGTAAATTCCAATCAGGGGCAACAAAATAGGGGGAGAAATGAGTTGAGACTTTAACTCATCAAAAGCATCCCTACACGAATCATCAAAGTCAAATTTTACATCTTTTTGTAAAATCCTTGAAAGAGGTAATGTAATCTTGCTAAAATCTTTTATAAAATGCCTATAGAATCTTGCATGACCCAAAAATGATCTTATATCTTTGACAGACACAGGATAAGGCAACGAAGATATTACCTCAATCTTAGCTTTATCAACTTCAATTCCCTTGCTAGAAATCAAATGTCCTAGCACTATGCCCTCATTAACCATAAAATGACATTTTTCAAAGTTCAAAATCAAATTCTTCTCAATGCATCGTTTCAAAACTTTTTCAAGACTAGCAAGGCAATTATCAAAAGAACCACCATACAAAGTAAAGTCATCCATAAAGACTTCCATGCATTGTTCTAAAAATTCACAAAAAAAGCCATCATACAATGCTGGAAAGTCCCTGGGGCATTACACAATGCAAAAGGTATCCTACAATAAGTGAAGGTACTAAAAGGACATGTAAAAGTGGTTTTATCTTGGTCCTCCGGTGCAATAGGTACTTGAAAGTACCCAGAGAAACCATCCTAAAAACAATAATGAGATTTTCCTGTAGGTCGCTTTAGCATCTGGTCAATAAAAGGAAGAGAGAAATGATCTTTTCTTGTGGCATCATTTAATCTTCTATGGTCTATGCACACACACTATGAATTTGGCACTCTTGTAGGAATAAACTCATCCCTATCATTTTTAACCACAGTGACCCCACTCTTTTTAGCACTACATGGATCGGGCTAAGCCACTCGCTATCAGATATGGGATAGATGATCCCAGCACTCAAAAGTTTGGTGATTTCTTTCTTAACCACATTTAGGATAAGTTGGTTTAATCTCCTTTAGGGTTGTCTAACGGGTTTGGAACCCTCACTCAGTATAATCCTATCTGTGCAAATAGCTGGAGTAATCCTAGGTATGTCCACTAAAGTCTACCCTATAGCCCTCTTATGCTCTCTCAAAATGGCAAGGAGTTTCACTTCCTCACTGCTAGACATGGAATTGGCAATTATGATATGTAATCGCTCATTAGACTTAAGGAAAGCATACTTTAAAGTAAAGGGTAGGGGTTTCAATTCAATTACAGATGGTTGCACAACAGAAAGGAATAATTCATGAGGTTCAAGAGAGAATAGATTTCTTCCTTTTCTTCAACTAATGGTAATCGATTTTCCATGTGGTTAGCTTTAAAATCTTTGTCAATTCCAAGCATTAAACCTTCAGTCTGAGATTTTTGTTACAGTGAAACGAATTCATTGATTTCCACATCAAATTTACCCTTCACGATGCTAGAATCACCTGAAACATTGACAGAAAATCTTTCCCAAAGGGGGGGTCATCACTGATAGTAGAATCAGGTGAACACTATTCAGATTCAAAGGAATCCTGTTACAATTTGAATGCAAAGCAAGCATCATCAACAACAATATCAATCATGTTAAAACCCAAAAGTGAGTAATTTTCGTATGGATGTTAGAACAGAGCTTTTGATCATTTACTTCCATTGTGATGGTGCCTTCTTTCATACTAATCATGGTGTTAGCAGTCCTTAAGAAAAGTCTACCAAGAATCAGTGTGGTGTCAAGTGCAAGTTCAGAAGACATGTCAAGCACATAAAAATTATCAGGAAAAACTAAACCTTTAACTTGGACCAAAATATCCTGTATAATGCCCTCAGGATACCTAATAGACCTATCAGCCAATTGAAGTACTACCGTGGTAGACTTAAAAGTCTTGACTCCTAATGAAGTGTAAACTGACTTAGGCATGACATTAATAGCTGCCATTAGATCTAACAAAGCTCCCCCTATAGTTACTTTACCTAAAGTACAAGGGATGGTAAAGGATCCCGAGTCTTGGCATTTCATAGGAATTCGAGGTTTAAATAGAGCAGACACATTTAAGTTTACTTGAACTCTTTCATTTGGCCTAAACTTTCTTTTATGCGTACACAAGTCTTTAAGGTATTTGGCATAAGTAGGAACTCGTTTCACAAGATCAAGCAAAGGACTATTGACTTCCACTCTACTAAAAAAATCAATAATATCCTTTTCATGCTTAGTGTCAGTCATTCTTTTGCTCATCAAATAAGAATTAGGAAAAGGAAGGTCTTTAAGATTTACCTTCTTAACATTGGCTTTATTGGCTCCATGCTTGCTTGACTCAACATTCTCCCTTGCTGTTGTTTGTTCATCATTTCTCTCAAAATTTGTTGCTTCGGTATTAAAAAATGTGGGCTTTTTTTCATCCAATAATGCTTTCTCTTTAGAGCTTTCAGAATTCTTCATCTTTGCTGGTGTGGAAGACAACTCATCATAATCAATCTCCTCCTCATCTACTTCCTCATCTGAATCACAGAACTTCACTTGCTTCCCACTTTAAAGAGTGATGGCATTTACACCCTTAGGATTTATAACAGTGTTTGAGGGAATAGTGCCACTGCTCTTAGCTTGTTTCTTACTCATATTATTGGATAATTGAGTGAGATAGGAGTTATTGTTTTCAGTCTTTGTCTCCCATTGCTCCATTCTATTCTCTAAGGCACTGAATCTAGCAGCATTCTTGGATGAGTCTTGTTGAATCAAAGAGGCTAAAGAATTGAACTAGTTGTCATTAAAAGTCCTCTCGTCTTTCATCAATGCCATCATATTATGCAAGAGTTTATTGGTGTCTTCCTTTTGTGGAACAGTTAAAACTTTCTATTGATTTTGGAACTGGTTAGTAGATGGACCAGCCCCTCCACCTCGTTCGAATCTGTTTGGAGGTCCACTCTCTTCATTTCTCCAACTAAATCGAGGGTTTGCTTTCCATCTCTCATTATATGTATTAAAATAGGGGTCCCACTTCTGATTTGTCCAACCCTGATAAACAGTAGATACCTCTTCATAACGATTGGGGCAGACACTAGCAATATGCATCACGGAACCACAAGTTTCGCAACTAGGTACAGTGAGATCCATAGTGGTTTGTGGACAATGCACACTCATATTTTTCAACTCTGCAGTAATGAGGGCCAGTTGAGTAGTCATTTTAGTCTTCAAAGAGTCTACCTTAGACTCAAGACTTTCCATTTTTCTAGAGTACAGAAGCTCCCAACTCATGTATGCCTCTAGTGTCTCTCACATTGTACTACTGGTGATTTAGAGCCATTTTCTTAATCAAATCCCAAGCTTCTTCAGCGGTGAGGTCTATCAGTGAACCGCCTGAGACTGCATCTAACATACCCTTATCTTGACCCTTCAGCCCATCATAAAAGTACTACACTAACTGCTCGTCTGGTATTTGATGGTGAGGGCATCTTGACAATAGATCCTAAAAACGGTTCCAATAATCATAAAGAGACTCATCAAAGTCTTGTCGAGTTGAGTAGATTTCCTTTCGTATCTATGAAGTTCTAGAAGCAGGAAAGTACTTCTCCAAGAATGCCTTCCTCAAATTTCCCTAGCTGTGATAGGCATTTGCCACATGTCTCGGAAGACTCATGTACCACTCCCTTGCTTTACCCTCCAATGATAAATGAAAAACTTTCCACATCACTTGATCTAGAGAAGCGTCCACTGGTTTCATGCTCTAGCAAATCATAGATAGCGATTGCAGGTGAATGTAGGGATTTTCTTCTTTCAAACCATGAAATTTAGGAATAGAGTTAATAAACAATCCTTTTATCTCAAAATTCAAATCAAAATTAGGGTAAGTAGTAGCAAAAGGATCATAATTCACATCAAAGTCGTAACTTCCCTAATGGTCCTCCTTCTAAGGTTGCCATTATTCTCACCAATTCTCTCCTACTCTCCATTACCTCCATTATGACCGTTTCTAGGTTAGTTGGGTTTTGGTTTTGCAAATTAATTGGATTTTTAGCCATTATCTCCCCTTCTAATGATTCACTCTCACTGCTTGACCAGCTAGACTCCACTACCTTACTTATCCCTTCTACTCTCTTTTCTTTCCTAACTTTTCTTAGACTTTTCTCAATTTCAGGGTCTAAAGGTAGCAGTGTGGTTTTTCGGGGCATACAAAAGGAAAAATTCAAAAGAGAATAAAAATGAACAAAATTAACTTGCAAGTTCATGAAGTCAGCTAAAAGATGAGATGTGATGGATGCAAGTGTGTGTGAGTATGTAAAAATATATATACACAAGTAATTATTTTGAGGTCTTTCAACTAAGGTAGCTCTGCCAGTATTTTTTATGAAAACGAGTAGCTTAAGCAACAAAGTAGGCAATAAAATAAAAATAAAAATGTGTATTTGTTAATTTTAAATAAATTACTATTATGCTAGCCTTTGGATTATCTCAACAATTTCTTAGTCCTCACTCTTGGCTCCACTTCTTGAGTGTCCTGCAATGAAAAGCAATAGTTTGCAATATTAATTATCCTATAAACCAAGTGAGTGCAATTACTAACTAATTATGACAATTTTACCCTCAAACTATATTAATTCAAAACAAGCACTCTTGAACTAAATTAAGCACAATATCCAATAAAAAGAGTCGAAAAGTACAACAAAAACTATAAAAATATCACTGAATAATATAGAAGACTTAGGTTCAATCAGTACGTTATATATATATATATATAATTTTTGTGAACATGGATTTAGTCTTTTTACTTGGGGGCAAACATTGGTGATGAATGTCAATCCGGTTACTCGAGTACGTCATGTTTTTCATTAAGCTCTTGGTAGGAACGTCATTATAGCCTTTTGACGCGAAGGCACACATTTGTGATATGTGTCGATCTAGTTACTCAGCTACATCACGTTTTCAATTGACTACTATCTCTATTCATAATCCAAAGGCTAGCAGAATAGTAATTTATTTAAAATTAACAAAGACACATTTTTATTTTTATTTTATTGCCTACTTTGTTGCTTAAGCTACTCGTTTTCATAAAAAATATTGACATAGCTACCTTAGTTGAAAGACTTTAAATTATAATGAATGTGGCAATTTTGAGGATGGCAAACTCACAATAACTCTTAATTAACTGCATATTTAGCCAAAGAATCCAATTCACTAATTTTGCGAGCTAATGATTCTTCACAACCTAATAGACTATGTTCAAAATTAAATTAATTCCAATCCATCTAAGCCATTGACACATTCATACAATTCACAAAATGCTACCTAACAAACTATCATACAATATGCAAAATTCACATTCAAAGAAAAATACTTAACTCTCCCCACACTTGAAGAACACACCGTCCTCAATATGAACAGGAGGTAAACAAACATGCATGGAAAGAAGAAACATAAATTAAAGTAAAAATGAAAATAAAGTAAAGACTAAATTTAAAAAGAAAAAGGTTAAAACAAAACCTCATGGTGATGAAGGCAGGTACATATTCTATAGGCCCCTGAGATTGTTGTCTTAACTAGGAAATGCTTAAAGAAAGGTGGGGAATTAGTGATCCCAGATCAATTTAAAGTACAAAAGTTTTATTGAAAATTCAAACCAACTCTAAATAAACCCAACAATTTCAACCGAACTACTAAATGTGCTAATTTATAGTCCTTAGCTCGACCTTGCATCCTTGGAAGCATCTTAATTGTTCGAGCAGAAGGAAATCACTTCTTTGTCCTTTGGAATCACTTCTCTAAGGTATAACTTGCAATGATGCCCGTTGACCTTAAAAGTTTCTTTTTAGCATTTTCCAATTTCAAGGCTCCATGATCGAAAACTTGAATGTCTGTAAAAGGTCCACTCCATTGAGATTTTAACTTCCCTGGAAACAACCTCAACCTTGAATTATATAGCATAATCGCATCTCCTACTTTAAATTCCTTTTGTTTAAAATGAGAATTGTGCCATTTCTTTATCTTTTCCTTGTAGAATTTGTCATTTTTGTACGGATTATAACAAAACTCTTTAAGTTCGTCTAGTTGCAGAAGTCTCTTTTTTCTCCTGCTTGCTTCCAATCAAAACTTAATGCTTTAATCACCTAGTAAGCCCAATGTTTTAGTTTGATTGGCAAATGACAAGCTTTTACATACATAAGATTATAAAGAGTTGTTCTGATAAGTGTTTAGAAAGCAGTCCTATAAGCCCATAAGGCATCTTCTAGCTTTATTGCCCAATCCTTCTTAAAGTTGTTCACCGTTTTTTCCAAAATTTGTTTCAACTCCCAGTTAACAACTTCAACTTAACCCCTAGTCTACGGATGGTATGATGTAGCAATATAGTGGTGCACTCCATATCTTTTTAAGAGGGAATCAAAAGATCTGTTGCAAAAATGTGTACCTCACGAACTTATTATTGCATGTGATACTCCAAACTAGTTGAATAATTTTTTAATGAACTTTTGCACTGCCTTTCCATCATTGGTTAGAAATGCTACTGCTTAGGCACAACGTGAAACATAATATACACCTACTAGAATGTACATGTTTCCCATTGAAGATGGGAAAGGACCCATAAAGTCGATACCAAATACATCAAAGACTTTCACTTCCAAAATGTTAGATAAAGGCATCTCATCTCTTTTGGAGATGTTACCTATTCTCTTACATCAATTACATTGTGCTACAAAATTTTGAGCATCCTTAAACAATTATGGTTAATAAAATCCACTCTTGAGTATCTAAGCTTTCATTTTTTTTAGCTCTATAATATCCAACATACTGAGCTTCATGACATTGCTTTAAGATGTCTGACATTTCTTCCTCTAGCACCCATCGTTGCATTAACCGATCAGTGTATGCTATATATAAAATTAGCTCGTCCCATATATATCAATTACAATCATATAAGAATCTCTTTCTTTTTCGATAAGATAAATCTAAAGGAGTTTATCACTGGTAAAATAATTTGCGATATCAACAAACCATGTTGTAGTCAAACTTTCGAGTAGCATCAAGATTTCATTAGGAAAATTTTCATTAATATCGTCGCTTGGCTTGTATTCCCCTCCTTTCAGTCTAGATAAGTGGTCTACAACCACAGTTTTTGCTCCCTTTTATCTCACTCCTCTATATCAAATTCTTGTAAAAGTAACACCCATCAAATGAGCCTTGGTTTTGCATCTTTTTTGTTGAAAAGGTATTTTAACGTCGTGTGATCGATGAACACGATTATCTTTGACCCTAAAAGGTATTGTTGAAACTTATCACACGCGTACACTACTGCAAGTGATTCCTTCTTTGTAGTGATGTAATTCAGCTGAGGTCCTGTAAGGGTCTTGCTGGCATAGTAGATCACATGCAACCTTTTATCTTTCCTTTGGCTCAATACACAACCTATAGCTTGGTTGCTTGCATCACATATAACTTCAAATGGAAGTGTCCAGTCCGGTGGTGATAGAATTTATGATGATACTAATGCCTCCTTTAGTTTGTTGAATGTAGGCATATAGTTGTCATCAAATAGGAAGGGCACATACTTGACTAAAAGATTTGTCAAAGGTCTTGCGATTTGTGAAAAGTCTTTAATAAATTGACAGTAAAACCTGCATGACCTAAGAATCCTTACATACCTTTTACATTACTTGGTGGTGTAAGTTTCTCTATCACTTATATTTTTGCTTCGTTGACCTCAAATCCTTAGTTTGAGATTTTATGCTCTAGCACTATCCCCTATTGCACCATAAAATGGCATTTCTCACAATTCAGCACCAAGTGTGACTCTTCACATCTTTGATGAACTCTGTCCAAATTAGTTAAACATATTTCAAAAGAATCTCCAAAAATTGAAAAATCATCCATGAACACCTCCATTATATCTTCTATCATATCGATGAAGATACACATCATACATCTTTAAATTGTAGCTGAGGCATAAAAGCATCTGTCTGTACGAGAAGGTACTATAAGGGTAGGTGAATGTAGTCTTTTCTTGATCATTAGGGTAAATGAAGATCTAATTATATCCTAAATATCCATTTAGGAAGTAATTAAACGAATGACCAGCTACCCTTTCTATCATCTAGTCTATGAATGAGAGAGTAAAATGATCTTTCTTAGTCACTGAGTTGAGTTTGCGATAATCAATGCATACTCTCCATCTTATAATCGTTCTTGTTGAAATTACTACTCCACTATCACTTTCTATTACCTTCATTCCACCCTTTTTAGGTACACATTGTACTAGTCTAACCCATTCACTGTCAGAGATGGGATAAATTATCCCTGCATCTAAGAATTTAAGTATCTTGTTCTTAACAACCTACTTCATGTTAGGGTTCAACTTTCATTGACACTCCCTCACCATTCTACATCCTTCCTCTAAGTTTATTCGGGCATACAAACATTTAGGCTTACGCCTCAAATATTAGCAATCTGTCATCCGATGGCTTTCATTCGCTTTCTAACAATTTCTACCACTGACTTTCTTGTTTCTCTTTCAATTGATTGGAGATGATTATTGATAACATTTGACCTTCACTTAGAAAGGTATATCTAAGATATGCAGGTAAAGGTTTTAGCTCTAATGTGGGTGGTTTTTCTGTAGACGGTGGTATGGATGCTTCGATTCAAACCAATTTATCTTGATACGTTTAAACATCTAACCCTTCTATCTCAACATCTCCTTTAGATTCCAATTTATGATATCCATTGTTTGTCTCAGTTTCCACTGGCTGTACTTCTGCGATGCAACTTTCAACTTGTTCTTACAAACAATCTCAACCTTCATGTATGCACTACTCACTATTGTATTCTTTGAAGCCTTAGTCATATTGAATTCAATCTGATCCTCGCCTATTTAAAGTGTTAATTTCCCTTCATGAACATCAATTAGGGCTTTCCTTATATTCATAAATGGTTAACCTAAGATCAGTGGACAGGTCTTATCTTCTTCAAAATTGAGAACCACAAAATCTACAAGAATAATGAACTTGTCCACTTACATTAGAACATCTTCCACTATTCCAAACGGCCTTTTAATGGATTGATTAGCCAACTGAATTAAGATCAACATTGTCTTAAACTCACCCAGCCCCAACTTCTTGAATATTGATAAAGGCATAAGATTAATACTTGCTCCTAAATCGTATAAACACTTTGTGAATTCAAATTCACCAACCACATAAGGTATTGTGAAGCTCCCTGGGTCCTTCAATTTAGATGGCATCTAACTGGTGACTATGGAACTGTAAGTGCCAATTAGAGCTATCGTTTGATTATCTTCCTAAGTACACTTCTTTAATAATATGTCCTTCAAAATTTTTGCATATTTAGGCATATGTTCCAACGCCTCACAAATAAGAGATTTATCTATAACACTTTAATTTCTTAACGAATTTTGCAAATTGGGTATCTAACTTCTTTTTTTTGTAATCGTTGAGGAAAGGGATTTTGGGTTAATATGGTGAAGGGGTAACATAAGGAGGGTATTTGCTCATATTCACTTCTTTCTCCTTTTCTTGATTTTTCTCAATACAATGGATGGGCTCCTTTGTTGTCTTTATGGGTGGTTCAAGTTCCTTCCACTTTGAAGTGTAATAGCTTTAGTTGCTCCTTTGGTTTTGTTCCCGAAGTGCTAGGAAGACTTCCCATATTTCACGTAGAGAAAGCATTTGACAATTGGTTTACTTAAACCTCTAGATTGTGGATTGAAGAGGTAGAGTTCTTTGTTACTTGTTCAAATTTGCCTCCCAGCTTCTTTAGTGCATCGTCTAGAGTTCCAAGCTTATATAAAATCCTATCCAACTTGGATTCCATTAAGCTTGGTTCATCTTGTTAGAAGTTTGGTTGTCCTTAAGGTCTAAGCTATCCTCCAGTATTATTTGTCTAAGAGAAGTTAGGTGGATTCTTCCAGTCAGGATAATAAATGTTAGAGTAGGGATTGTTTCCCCCTCCTCTTCCATATTGAGCTCCCATATAATTCACTTGCTTTGGATCACTTTCTTTCATCAAGAAGTAGTCCACCATATCATGGTCCATTTGTCCATAGAGTTCAAACTTAAGTTTCACGACTTTTATATAAGTTGAGGACAAAGCCTTTATGTTATTGAGTTGCCGAGTTAGGTTGTCAATTTTAGCTTGCATCTCCATCATTTGATCGACAACCACAATTCCTTTTTGTTCTTAAAAAGTAGTTGTGTGTCTACTCCGCTAGTTCATCCATAGGTAGTTATTACTTGCCTCCTTTATCAGCTCTTCCACTTCATCAACCGTCTTTATCATCAGTGATCCTCCTGAAGCTACATAAATTGTGCCTCTCGCATGTAGGGTTACTTTGCTATAGAATGTTTGCAACAAGAACTCCTTGGGTAGGTTATAGTGAGGGCATTTTCGTTGCAAATCCTTGTATCATTCCCACGTTTCATAGATCGATTCCTCGTTACTTTATTGGAAGTTGATAATTTCCTTGATAAACTTCGTGGTCTTAGTAAAGGAAAAATACTTATCTAAAAAGGTACAAACTAACTGATCCTAAGTTATGAAATTGGCTTAGTTGAGGGAATGATACCAAATTTTTGCTCTATCTCTAAAGGTAAAAGGAAAGAGCCTAAGTCTTACTGCATCCTCCGACATCTGATGGTACCGAAAGGTATCATAGATTTTGAGGAAGTTCACTATATGTGCGTTGGGATCTTCATTACTTAGTCCACAGAACTGCACGTTATGTTGAAGCATGTTTAGGAGGGTTGGTTTAATTTCAAAAGATGTTGCTTGTATAGGTGGTTTAGCTACTCCTTGGTTAGTCACATTGAACTGTGGTCTTATGAAGTCCACCAAGGTCCACTGTTGATGCCTGTGGTTTGGTCCGTAGTCCAAATCTTGCTGAAATTCCTCGACCATTGTTGCTTTCTTGATTTCCTCTTCTTCTTCAAGTCTAGCTTTCCTAATGGATCATTTTAGTCGAGTGATTCTAAATCTAAGATTTTAGCTGCATGACTCAAACTTCTCATGACTCTTGTGTTCATACAAGAGCACGATTCCAGAAATAACAAAACATAAAACAAAAACTAACTAAATGCCTTAAACTAAAGGATCAAACTAATCGCCTCCCCATAACGACCCAAAAACTTGATTGAGTTATTGATGTGTGTAACTTTTAATTAATTAACTTCGATAATTCCTAAGGGCATGGTTTGTTTGCGTAGTACCTAAAATGTTGATCTCACTAGGAGGGATAATCGTAAAATTCAAAATGTAATAGAACTAAAATGAGAATTCAATTTAAGCAAGCAAATCAATTCAAGAATCAATCATGAAAATATTAATAATTTAATAGTTGCACCACATAGTCTAGAATCAACCTAAAAGAATTACCAATTGAGAGAAAAGGGATTTTTACTTATCCTTAACGCTAACCTAATTGATTATGAATTACTTGATTATTAGTTCTAGACGATCCTGGGGTTGATTACTCTCTCTCGAGTTATAACCATTAAGCCTAAATTGTAAACCTTAACCAGATTATAGAAGTTGCAATTTCTCAATTAACAACCTATCCAAAACCCTAATTAGATTTGAAGTTGTCTCATAAACTATCAGAAACTTATGTAAGATCTCTCTTTACATAATTTATTGTAGCACCCCACTCCCACAGGACTTGAACCCGACATCGATGGTGTTGTCTGAGGACTTGCCCCGTGAGGGTGGCGTGCTAAGCCACTCACTCATTCAAATCTTAGTACATTCTTTTTATTTTGAACACAATCAAGTGTAAATCATGGTATGCGGAAATCAATTATCAAATATGACCCACTTTCATTCAGAACATTTTCAGTCATAAACTCTTTACATTACAATATAAATCGTTTATACAATAGTTTCAGAAAATACAATTTTATACTAAATAAAAAAAGACACAAATGTAGAAGCGAACTGATCCCGACCTCTATCCTTCACTTATGCTGTAGGTATACTCCCGTTGGCCTAACGGGTTATTCTTCTGATCCTGAAAAATAATTGCAAATTTTGGGTGAGTTTTGCTAACTCAGTGAGTGACCATCATCAATGGCTCACCCAATCACATAATCATATAAATCACATTCACATTATTTCACATCTTACATTATTTCACATTTCACATGCAATAAACGTAATCATTCATATTATGTATAAGCAATGCACATGAGACTCACTTCTTTCTTATTGTTGTGACTAAGTGCCTATCACAGACTTATCCAAATATCGGCCCATAGGGCCCATTCAAACAGAATCACAGAGCATAGCTCTACGTGCCAAATCAGAATATCATGGAGCAAAGCTCTACGTGCCAAATCAGAATATCACGAAGCAAAGTTCTACGCGGAACTGCTTCATACTGGCAACTCAAGTCACAACGCCTTTATGTTTTATGCATTCATGATATGGAATGCATCAATTACATTGGCATATTCCTTTTCACTCACATTCCTATATCATCAGACCTTAGTCCGACATTCAACATTAAAGTTGAGAATCACTCTTTCATTTATATGTAAATGCACAATTCAAACAAAACACGCTTGTCATCGAACCGTGGTCCGGCATTTAGAAATCGTATTATGCACACTTATTTCATCTCATTCACATACAATGAACACTTTAATATCCATTCCAAAATCATAGTCATCGGACCTTTATTTCCGGAATCAACAATCAAAACGCATTCATTCAATTTTAGAATCAATCAAAAACAGAAGTTAAACAAACAAATAGTGGAATGAGACCATCTAGGTCTACTCACAGTACGCTCCATATTAGGAATTGCTTCTAAGATCCGGAAATGTCTGAATGTGCACATTTATCTTGTTTGAAGCGCCAATCTCTTCAAAATCACGTATCCCTAATTTCACATGCACCCACGTACATCAACTTGAAATTGACAAGGAGGATCGGTCTTTCTTGGAATGAAAGAAAAGAATATCCAAGTAGAAGTGGGGATAAACAGAAAAAGAACAAGGTTTAGCTTTAGTGAACATTTGATGAAAGCTCTGAGTTGGGGGATTTCCAATGAAAGAAGTTTTCAAGAAAGATAAAGACAAGGGCAGTAGCTTGTCTTTTATAGGCAAATAAAGATCTGAACTAGCTGTGACACCTGTCCAATTCTCATCTACTTATCCACTTCCCTTTATCCAAACTCACTTAAGTATAATTTATACTTAAGTTTATAACTCAGTAACACCATTGAAATCACAAGTCATAACCTTTTACTCACTTTCAGATTTTTCCTATAGCACATCATTTCAGGTCAACTTTACATTCTTTTCTTGACCTCGTCACTGAAGTCATTTTGCAACACATTCCTAAAGACCTCAAATACAGATTCTATCTTCTGAAGGGTCAAAATTGGAACAAACAATACAAAATGAACAATATCTAGAAGAAGAAATCTCGGTCACTTAGGCAGAAAGCAGACAAATGTCAAAAGTAGATGAAGCAATAATCAGACAATGCCAAAGCAAACAAATGCTAGAAGCAAACGAATCAATAAGCAGACGAATACCAAAGCAGACGAATGCTAGAAGCAAACGAATTAGAAGGTAAACGAAGTTCGTCAGAAGATAGACAAAATTCAAAGGCAGACGAAATTCATCTACTTCGGAAAGTAGACGAAGTAGAAAGACAGATGAAATTTGTCAGAAGATAGACGAAATACAAAGACAGATGATATGTTCAGACAAAGCCAAATAATAAGGCAGACGAAATTCAAAAGATAGACAAAGCCAAATAATAAGGCAGACGAAATTCCAAAGACAGACGATAGGTTCAGATGGAGCCAATTAATAAGGCAGACGAAGTGCCAAAAGACAGACGAAGTGTTTAAAGGCAGACAAAATGAAACACAGATAATAGGTAGAAAGATAGACGATAGGCAAAAATATAGACGATAGGCAAAACACAGACGGTGCTTCTTTCCTTGCGTCTGTGTTTTTCTTTCGTCTATGTTTCCTTACGTCTGTGTTATGACGTCATCACAGACGATAGGTGATCAACCTTAGACGAAGCAAAGTCAAACACAGACGATACGTCTTTACTTGCGTTTGTGTTTTCCTTTCTTCTGTGTTTTCCTTGTATTATGACGTCATCACAGACGATTCAACACAGACGATAGGAAAAACACAGACGATGCGTCTTTACAGACAATATGTCTATGTTCACTCTCCCCCTTATTTAAACCAAAACTTTCTACTCCACCATCAATAACTCCCATACTAAATATTCTCAGTAAACTTCTTCAACATATTTTCTTCACTAAGTCCAACAACTAGATTTTATTTCTAGTCTTCCTACTCTATTTCATTCTAATCCTTTGCTATAACCACAATTCTCAATCTATCCCATTACTATTCACTATACCCGAAATGTCAATGAGTGCATGCACAATTATTTTCATGCATGCAAAGACTCAATTTCATATGCACGTATGCTGACGTTCCGCTAAGCTTGAAATGCAAATTTTCTAACTCTCACATTGCTACTTTCTCTATTATTGAAATCTAGGTTCTAACCCTTAATAGGGGGACGGGATGTTACATTTACTGATTTGATTTAATTCTTATTCTATTAAATCACCTAACTCTCATTAGCCCAATTTAATTATTTTTCATTCGATTCACTATTTCAGTTTATTATCAAATTATGCACATCTAGAATTAAATCACAATAAATCCAAATAATAAATAAATAATCAGATTTCATTAAATCAAAGATAAGACCCCAAAGGTGAGTTTAGAACATCATCAACATCTAAAAATCCTATCATCAACTATTAGTCCATAGATACAATAATCAAACTGAAAAATAACAAGAAATAGGAATTGAACGGACGATGGGAGGTAGCAACCTCGGGAAACTCCTGATCTGAGAAGTATGACGAGTTGGCTTCTTCTCCTCTTCTCTCTTTTTTCTTCTCTTTCTCTATCTCTCAATAATTCTCTTTAGGGTTTCTCTAAAAGTGGCTGATGAAAAAGCTCTTTGTACCTCTTTGTCTTATTCTTTAAATACCTTTTGTGCTCTGAGCAGACTTAAGGTTTTTCTAAGGTCCAAAAGGTTCAAAAATCCCTCAAAACTTGACATTTTTGAATGTTTGTGCGTATGCCCGACACAGGCTATGATCATGAGCCACATCTGGGCCTTTTGTCACGATCGTGGCATGCACATCACGATTTTGGGCCATGTCCTGGGCTTCTGTCACATCGTGGCATATAGGCCATGATCGTGGGCTAACTCTGGTGCTTCTATCATGATCATAGCTTACTGTTGTTTCAGCCCGAGTGTCTCTGAAACTTCTCCGTTCTTCGATGTTGACACGAAACACTAACAAACACATCAAGGTCCCTAAAAAATATAATAATTAAGCTCAAAGACTTGTATTAACCCATAAAACAATTAAAACATAAATAATTAACAAACTAACACAATTCTAAACTAAACGCATACTAAACGATTGAATTAATAATTAAATACATATCAAATTAAGCCCCAAAATATGATGCAATTCACACTTATCATCGGTATATATGTTATTATTGTCACACCAATTTAAATATTAAAATTTTAAAATCTTTAAAATACTTATAACTTTAAATTTTGGTATAAATTTGAGTAGATCTAAAATTTAATAAGTTTTGAATTGCCAGGTTAAGTTTCAAATTCCATTAGATATTTTTTTCGAAGATTAAAAGGGCAAAAATGACTGTAAAGTTTATTTCTGATAACAAATTAAACTTTAACATTTTGGAGCGTTCAAATTAAACCTTACATTAACAGAAAAGGTGATGGGAGCATAACGTTGTCAGTGTCTACCACAATAGAATTTAAAATATTTTAATGTTATTGTGGATTTAATGTTATTGTGGGTCATATAGTACAATGTAAGTGCCAAGTGGCATTATGGGATCCACTTATTTAAAATTTATATATTAAAATATTTTATAAAGTTAAATAGAGATTAAATAAAATTTAATCCTAAATGTGATTATCCTAACTAATTAGCTTAATTAATTAATTAACATATCAACCCTAAATGTGAGATTCCCCAAATTAAAATCCCCAATCATTTAATAGAAAATGAACTCAAGGATGTTGAAAAGAGAGAGTGAAAACTGTTGAAGCTCAAGATGTCTTAGGAATAACTTGAACAATGATAGAAATTATTAAAACATGCCACTACAAAAGAATCAAAGGTTGAAACATTACATGAATCATGAAAAAGAGATTTTAATATCAAGCTTCAAGAAGCCCAATTAAAATTTAACAACAAGGATGTTGACCCAAAATCCTAGGTTAAGAAGATAAAGATAATTGACAATCAGGTAAAGTCAATAAAAGAGTAGATGGCTGAAGCTGTTGGAAAGAATACATCATTAAAGGAACATCTTGATTAAAGCATACATCATTAAAGGAACATCTTGATTTGTCTTTCATGAAAATATTTTCTTTAGGAACCTCTAATTAACAACTTAAAAGTCAGATCTTAGAAAGAAAAAATAAGGCTTATAACACTTCCTTAAATAATGAACTCTTGCTTGAGATGAACATTCAGCTTAGGACGAAAATAGATGAAGTTAAGGAATTGTTAAAATTCTACCATTTTTTAGGAGGAAACCATAGCTCACTAAACTAATTCTTGTATCAACATCATTTCAAAGATAACAGATAAGCACTCATGAGCAATAAAACATTATTTTTTTAATCCAAGGATTGGAGATTTTGATTTGAGGCATTTTACATTTAGGGTTAATTAGGTAATTTAATAGTTAGAATAAACTAGATTCTATTACATTTAACATTATATTTTTAATAATTAATTTTAAACAAGTGGGTCCTATAATGTCATATGGCTCTTACTAGCAATTTGGGATGCACAATAACCTTAAGAACACTAACAACCTTTTCTATTAAGATAGGGTTCAATTTGAACATTACTAAAACAGTAGGGTTTAATTTAAACGCTCCAAAATGTTAAGATTTAATTTGTCGTGAGAAAAAAATATTAGAATCATTTGTGCCTTTTTGTCTTTCTTCAAATTTTATTGACATCACATACAGTTAAGAAAGCGGCATACCCACTAATGAGCATTTCAACCATATACAGCACCAAGTTATAACCTGATCAAATATCTTTAGTAAGCATTTTAATAACAACTTTGCTTTAGAAAGCTACTCTATTGGGTGCTAAGTCTTCAAAATCATCAATAGTAGGAAATGTTGGTTTTAAAGGTAACAACATTAAGATTTAGGATTTGAACAAACTCTATGACTTGTATGGTCTAAAATTCTAAACCATTATCTGTCCGTAGTCGCTTAACATGTTTTCCTATCTGCTTTTTAATCAAAACTTTCCATTGCTTAAAGGTTAAGAAAATATCATTCTTATGTTTCAAGAAATACACCCAAGCCTTCCTTGAATGAGCACCAATAAAAGTCAACATATACCAGGCACCACCTTCAGATGGAACATGAGAGGGCCCCCATAGATCAAAATGAATATAATTCAATGTACCTTTAGTTTTGTAGATAGCTGGAGAACTGAAACTGACTCATTTTTGCTTCCCAAAGATACAATGCTCACAAAAGTCCATCTTACCAATACTTTAACCACAAAGTAGGCCTCTTGCTTAACAACATTAAGCCTTTCTCACCTATGTGTCCCAATCGTATGTGCCACAATTTGCTAATGTCATCATTTGTAAAGACTGCTGTAGCACCTATTACTGTAGATCCCTGCAAAACATATAAACTACCATACCTGTAAGCTTACATCAATACAAGAGCACCTTTAGAAATTTTCAAAACTCTACCTTCATCTAAGAACTTACATGCTTGAGAATCAAGAGTGCCCAAAGAGATGAGATTTTTCTTTAAATCAAGAACATGTCTAACGTCAGTGAGTGTTCTAATGATACCATCATACATTTTGATCTGGACTGTACCTTTACCAACAACTTTACAAGTGGCATTATTACCCATCAAAACAATTCTACTATCCAATGACTCATAAATGGAAAACACTCCTCGTTGGGACTCATATGGTAAGAACAACCCAAATCTAAAATCTACTCCTTATTAGACCTAACTTTATCTTTTGTGGCCATAAAGATAATTTCCTTATTTTCATCCGCTGCTACACTAGCCTCAGTGGTGTTGCTGTTAATCTTCTCATTTTTCTCCTTATTTTTCAATTTATAGCAATTAACCTTTATATGCCCCTTTTTCTTGCAATAATTACAAATTTGATTTCTATGTCTAGATTTTGACCTACCTTTGGATTTACTTCTTTCAAAATCTCTATTTTTAGATCTACCTCGTACAAATAGTCCTCTACCTGACTTCCACTAGTCGTCCCAGTGATGTTCCAATCAATTTGCTCATTTAACTTTAATGTAGATGTAATACTATTATATGAGACTGACTATTTCCCATAAATTATAATATCATGGAAATATTTAAAGGATTGGGGAAGGGAACATAACAACAGTATGACTTGATCTTCATCCTTAATTTTTACACCTACATTCTTCAAATCCAAAATAAGAGAGTCAAATTTATCCAGATGTGAAAGAATAAATGTACCTTATGTCATCCTTAATATGTACAACTTCTGCTTCAAATAGAGCCGATTTTTCACCGTCTTCTTTATGTACATGGCTTTCAACGTATCCCACATACCTTTAGTTGTGCTTTCACCAATAATCTCATGCAAAAACTCATCGGAAAGATTCAATATGATGGTTGATTTAGCATTTTTATCTAGATCTATGAATTTATTTGAAGCCACATCTGTTGGCTTTTTCTCCACTCCATCAAGTACAATCTCACACCGATCTTGTATTAAAATGACCTACATCTTAAGCTATCACATAACAAAGTTAATACTCTGGTTAAACTTTTCAATAGAGATCTTCGTTACTATCATCGTGGCTAAAAAGTGATATTCTGACTATTTTTTGACAAGTGGGCTCCACACGTTAAACTGGGACACTGGGCCCAACAAAAGCACTAGACACAGGCCCTACTAGTAAAGTTGAGACGTGGCCTCACAATTAACATTAAACTCTGTTTACAAAACCGAAGCAGTGGGCCTCACAGATGTAACTGGAACAGTGAGCTCTGTTTGAATTCATAATAACATCTATTTTACTTTCTGATGTGGAGGATCCATCTTAGTGGCAATCACAGAGCATACAGTAAGTTAGACCAAAAAGAGAAGCTCTGATATCAGTTTGTTAGGAAAAATACTCTCAGATCAGATTTCGATTGAATTTAATAGTCCAAAAAATAGGAACAAAAATAGAGATGCAAAATAAAATGGGACAGGATACAAGAATTTATGTGATTCGATCAATGTGACCTACGTCTACGGCCTAAGGGTCAATCAAATTCACTAATATGTGAAAAATGTACAATAACTACAGAAGGATGGCACAAGAAGCCTTTTAATAAAAAATTTTCCAAAAGAAATTCAAAAACAAAAGGACCAGTGCTACGAGAGATGGTTTTGAAAGAAAGAAATGATGCAGAGAGAGTTTCCACAAACTTCTCTATTTATAAGGAAGATTCCAAGCATTCGTCCAAGGCTTTTGTTAATTTTTCCACAAATCTTCAGCAAATGTCAAACACAAATTTGGTCAACCCAAAAATTTCCAAATCGTGCAGACAATTTCTACTACAAGCCAAATGTGGGAGCACGCATTTGTTGACCAAGAAAATGTGAAACAATTAATTTGAAGGAGGCTAACATCATTTGCTTATCGAAACATTGATTTGGATGTTTTTGAAGGACCAAGGCACCCAACTTTTCAACTGAAAGTGATCTTGAAATCTAGCTATTAGTTCTACTTAAGATAGCATCAAATAAAAGCTTAAGGTCATTATATGGTTAATGGATGTATAGACTGATGCTCCAGCTAAATAACTGTGAATAATAAACACTCCCTTTCCACGTTGTGATGATTTTCTTGTTACGAACATTTTGAAGCTTTGACACAAACCTGGATGTAAGTGGATAATTAAGAACAAGGGGAATGTAGATGTAGATGTAGATGTAGATGTAGATGTAGAATATGCCTCTTGTGTTTGACGAGGTTGACATTTTCAGATTAGGCTTAAAAATAGAAGGAAGTTGGGTGAGTCTGTAACAAGAATGCATACAATATCTCATTCCAAGTGTCAAGAACCCCTGGTAAGCACCAGTGAATGCAATCAGCAAAGCTTTTTGGATTAGATCTTTGGTCTTTTGTCAATAGCTTTCCCTTGCGCTCTCCGTACACCGTTGCATGAGCATCTTTTCTATATTCAGACAATTGTGTGATATTCAAAAATGTTACATTGAATTTCATTTCCTGCAAGACTTGACCAACTATGTTCATGATCTGAGGATTGGAACCCGTGCCCCAATAGGAGCCCTGGATTGGATATAACTCATTGAAACAGTTTCCATCACTCCCAGGTCTCCACTCCCAGCTCCTACAAAACAATGTTATAGTTCTCTTGTCAGCTACTTCAAAAAATGAATGACTTACGTAGTACGCAAAATGTGACTCACCATAGATGTGTTGGAGACATACTCATGAAGAAAACCTTCTGCTTCCGAGGGTTAATGTTGGATTCTAGCCAATTTGCCCAAGTTTCTAATGCTAACCTATATGCGGTTGTCACATTGTATTCTTTAATGTAATCAGTTGAACCGTATCTGTAACAGATATATATGAGTAAGATACAATCTGAAGCAGGTTGATGGCCAAATCTATGAAGGACAGAAGTGTAGGCAACAGCACATGTAGGCATCCTAGCCATCATAAAACATGCAATCTCTATGCAATAATAGTTCATTCTTATGGGATGAATGGCGGCTCGGTTAATGTGAAACCCCAGTGTACACTCAATACTCTGCAATAGTTGATCAGAAGAACACCCATAAACACCCGAAAATGTACTTGAAATCAACATTAGTACAAGATCAGAAACAAGATTGAAGGGGGTTGTAAGAATGTAAAGAGTATGGAAACTTGGGTATATTTTCAATCAAATTTTTTGATAGTGGAAGGAAGCTAACCCTTGATCAAAAAAATAATAATTTTTCTCAATAAGATGGATTCATTATATAATCTTGCATGATGTGGGTGAAACACAACCACGACATCAGATGGTAGTAAGGTAGTCATCTTGATTAAAGGCAGTTAAATGGTCACCTAAGTGAACTAGTCGTGTCGGGCTAAATTTCGAAACCTTGGTTTACTATCTTTACACGTATAAACAAGTAATCAACTTCACGTTCAATAAAAGACCTGATATAATTCTTCAATTCTCTCTTGCCACTAAGTTGTTTTTCTGGTCCTCTCATGTTTCAGTTTCACCCACTAGGCGGAGTTATGGAAGGTTTAGTAATATGCAGCATTACCCTTAACTAATAGAGAGGCAACAAAAAACGTAAAAAAGTTGAAGGAAAATATGATGTTTGGATTCTTCTTTAGTAAAGATCTTTGATCTAAGAAATAGTATGATTTGGATCTTTATATGAAATCTTCAATTCAATTCTCATCTTTCATTATCTTTTTTGTAAAATATAATTCGGGTGTTATTGTTTTAACGTAAAACTCTTTTATTTAAATCACTCAATAAGTTATACATTGAGTTATACATTTTGATCAATGTATAACTTATGAGCAAGGTTTTTCTTGGTCATAAATGTTGGTTAAGATCAAAATAGAGCTTTAAACCCTTTCTTAGTTATAAATGGCTATTGGGTAAAGCATCTTCTTATAGTTTTAATTGGGATATATAGTACCACATTTTGTGGCGATCTAACTGCATTTTTGTTGGTAGAAGAAAGGAACAATGTTTGATCAATCTCTCTATTAGCTACTAGCAGGGTTGGGTATGAACGAGGAAAGTGTGGAAGGAATAAGCACTTACGTGGCATTGATTGTGGGCTTGTGCATCCACCATACGTAGCTCTCAAACACTAGTATATCTACTTCTTTCCAGCTTTTCCCATGTTTAGCTATGGAATCAAGGTTAACCAGCCGTTTATGTACGGTATGATTTGTTGCATGATCTGAAATAGACTCAATGATGAAAGGAGCCCAGTAGTACTCGATTGACACATTGAATTCCTGAAGCATGTTTAAAAGAAGCTTATGCATTAGTTTCATCTGCTTCTCAAAATAACTAATTTATAATCTGAAAATAATGTACAGAGCCATCAATGTGTTGTCTTCTTTTCAGACACAAGACCACATGTGATGCGCTAATGCAAAGAACAATATTTCGGAAACTGATTATGATGACTTGTTCCTCTAAGGCTCTAATCACATGCAACTACAGAACAGTTTTTTGAAAACATTTGTTTCTGTGTTCTTGTTCTCTTTTTCCCCAGAAGAAAAATAAAATATGTTACGAGTAGTGCCTGGGCTTTGAAGATCTTCATAGGTGGAACTCTGTGAAGAGATTTTTTTCCTTGAGGAATTACAGATTGCACCATGCAAACCATAGATTCAAACTGCCCTCTTTGAACGGAATCTCCTATGAACATTAACCTTTTGCCCCGCAGAATATCCAGGAGTTTCAATGCATCAAACCTGAGATATCAGAGGAGGTTTGCAATTTATATTGCCCACCAGCATACATGAAAAAAATCAAAATTCAGAAAGACTAGGCTACAAAATGGCATTCAAGTCTGCAGATTCGTGAGCTATTAACAAGGAATCCATCCCCTTAGTTCCAGATTCAGGTTTACCTCGGCAATTTGCATGCATTAGGTTGCCATCTCCAATTCTGATAGAAAGAATCAGGCCTGCCGTTTCTCACGCAAGTAGTCTGTTTAACCAGGTAAGGGCAGCTATCTTCTGTGTATAGAGGATAGGTTACATTGTCCCAAACCCATTGCCCTTCAAAAACGTTGCAGCCATCCTCTAACCGATCTTCAGGCAAAACAAAGACTGGTTTTTTATTCTTGTGACCTTCCTGACTGCCATATGCCATGGGAGTGTAGCTCTGCTTCACCTTTAAATTATCTAGGACTAGTCTAGCAGTTCCTAGGACAAGAACAGAAGCTAATGCTAGTGGCAAGAGGTATTGAATTGGACGATCTAGGGAAGGTTGAATCATCGTTTAGAGTATGTGGAATGCGGATAAAGAGACTGTGCGCTTTGGAGACAAAAGTTTTCTTGGCTTTAGAAAGTGTGGCTTGAGCTCTAAGACTTGATGCAACAACCAGTGGGTAAGTGATTATGTTGGAAGGTGTCAGCTCGGACCATCCTTAGAATAGAATCGAAGTCATTGCAGCCGCAGGGCTGTCTGTTTTTTAATTACATAGGATAGGAGGGCTGGGCAGCCGGTAGAGCGGGAAATTACAAAGTTACTATTCGTTTGATGTCACGTCAAGTTCTCAGCGTTCTACCTTCACTTGTTGGTTACTAATTTCACTCTTTATGGTCATTACTTTCCGGATTTCACATGACAGTATAATATCTCCCGATTGATTTGGTAACTTCTTTTGTGACTTATCATTGAGATATACTCAACTTTTTGTCAAACTAATAAATGAGATTCCCCAGAAAAACAAAGAAAGAAGCAACTTTTAACTTTGTAATACTTTACTTATTAACTTTGTCAAAATTTTATAATTATTAATAAATATAATAAAATGAAAATATCTTCAAAATATATAAAGTTCAAATAAATGTTGATTTAATAATTAAAATAAATTTCAATTATAAATAAAAACTAATTTTTAAATTGTTTATTTTAGTAAAATAAAACATTATTGTTGATAATTTATTAGTAAATATTATATAAAAATTAAAATAAATTTAATTAATTTGTTTTATTTGAAATACAAATCACAGGAGAGAAGCAAAAGTGAACTAAGACACAAAACATTTACACTAATTTTTAGATTAAAAATTTTGGAATTTATCGCCGACGCTATCTCACTTCAAAGTTGAGAAAGCTTCTCATTTAATAAATTCAGCGTATACAAGACAAATGTAAGAATGAAGGAAGCTTTGGAAACGTTTGTCTAACCTAATTCCCAAAAGAAAATGGAAAAATTGAAACCTGACCTTAAAACTTTATCGCTTCCCTACCAACCCAAGAAGAAACGGTAAAAGAAAAAACGCATTCAGTCCACGGAGCAAATGATAATAAGCGGAATGTACAAGATGCCTCCAAGGGAATATTGAATTAGTAGAGCGGAAAGTACGGAAGTTAAAAGATTCTATTTTTGAATCATCTTATTTATACTCTTTTAATCGAGTCTGTTCAACATAATTTACCTAGTATAGAGTACCTAATTGACATATTTGCAGACTATTGCATCAATCTAAAGCTTTACGCAGTACGCATCCAAAAAATAACAGCTACAGATTCCTCCTTTTTTTAAAGAAAAAAGGAATGTACAAGTTTCATGCTCGTTGCCTTTTAAAATCTTTTGTTCTAAAAGTTGGTGTGCCCTTTGTTCCGATTCAATTTTGGTCGTTCAATTTTTGTAAGTTTTATTTATTAAATAGATAAATTTTTATGAAATAAAATTAAAGCAAAATTATAGAAATAGAAATAGGTGATCTGGTCTGACTTTTTTGTGATTAATCGTCTCCAAACTGTGGGCTCCACCAGCACCAGTAGACTAACATGACCGCTTTTCGTGACCAACAAGAAAAAGAAAGAGATTATGCTTTGTAGTCTAATCGGTTCAGGTTCCCTTGTTTTAGGTCACTCCAACTATTCCATTAAAATTTTACTCCAAATTTGGTGTAAAAGAGAATATTCCAATATTCTTTTTACACCAAATTTGGTGTAGCCAAATTTGGTGTTACTCCAACCACTCTATACCAAATTTTTACACCAAATTATTTTCAAAGAATATATCACTATAATTTAGTTATTAACTAAAATAATTTATATTTATACAATGATTTATTTTTATTTATGTATTTATTTATAAAAATTAAAATAAAATCATCTTTCTTAATTAATTAATATATACTTTATATGAAACTAATATTATTTAACAAATATAATTAATATTATTGCAACAACAAATTAATAACATACACAACTATAATATTTTTATTGCACATTTAACCTTTAATCCTTTGAATTATCATATCGTTCCTACAAATGTTCAATCAGCACATTATGAAGTTAATAATGAGCTTCTTTATCTTTAATTTGCTTATGTCTAGCAAGGAATCTTAAAATATAATTGTATCGTCTCTATTAATATATATTAGTTTTAGGGGCTAGCATCTCGCTGCAATCTTGTATGGCCACTTGAGTATCACATTCGCCCTTAATGATCATATTGTGCATTATAATGCATGCTGATATAATATCATGTAATATAGATTTTTTCCAAAACATGTCAGTCCCTTGATAATTACAAATCATGACTGGAGAACTCTAAATGCAAGTTCGACATCCTTCCTACACTACAAGAAAATCGTCAAATAGCGACGGAACATTTCCGACGGCAGTAAGACCGTCGGAAACTAGCGACGGAAT